>CM052210.1:6470128-6626367 GCA_028454225.1 Lasioglossum leucozonium | reverse complement strand
AGTTCTTTGATTTTGTCACAAATTTCGTCCGAATTGCCCACTGTGCGGCGCAGCGGCGTCCTTGGCCGCGTCGCGGAAACGATTCCTGAATGAGATACTACGGGGATCGCAATGAACTTCGAATGCTAATAGTGAATGAACTGTGGGCGACGCTTGTTGCTCAATTCAGGCAGGTGCAAAGCATGTCGCCGAGCGTACGGGACACCGGCATGGCACGCTCGTTAGCCACATACCGCCGCGCCGCTCCGCCGCTACCGGAACTTTGTCTATCTTGATTGCGAGCGAAGAACGTTTTGCAGCGAACGACAATTTCTTTGTCGCTTAATGAACGATACTGTTATGACTATGAGACCTGCAATTAGAGAAGCACAGGGAGCACTGCATCGGCCGCCTCCTTCGCGGAATGTCCATTGCCGGTGTTGATTACGAAATTAAGAGCGTAACTGTGTGCGCAATTGAAATCGCGTGTACTCGATGTACTTGCGTTACTGTTCCGTTTATTGTATCTACGGTGGACCCGGAAAGTATTTACACGCTAATCCGATTCTTGAAAAATTCTGATAATCTCGTAAAGAGAAATACTTGGAATAACGTAAAAACCTAGACTCATTTTAAAGCTTGAAGCGAAGGAGTGTTCATTTTTCTGTAAGATATTTTTCTTTTTTTTTTCCTTCTTGGAGAGTTTAGTTAGGAATTAATATTTTCAAAAAATTGAGAAATATAGAGGCTGTGATTGCAATAATGGTTGACAATCGCAGTTTTATTTTGATTATGTAGAGATGACAAAATTAGAGCGATAAACATGAAACAGGTTATTATTATTGCATCCAGTAAATTGGATAGTAAGTAACATCAACGAAAGTGTATCGTGAAATTGAATTGTCTGAAAAGCGAAGCGCAGTACAGGGAGAAAACTTCGTTTCATGTTTCCGATCAACTTTTTCACGAGGAATCACACCGTTCCCAGTTGTACCATCGTCACGGATATGTGCTTGCTTGAATGCGCTATCAATTGATAGACATGATAGAGGGACACGTGGAATACAAGTTCCACCTATACAGCACAATTTTTTTAGTCTTTCTTGAAAGTACGTACGGTTAGACATGCATAAAATAACCTATCAATTTAATGTTTATTTTTATCCTAATGCAGGTTCGTTAAGCATTCAATTATACATTTATTGGAGATAAAAATACAAGTAAAACTATTTTAGGAGCTCATTGTGTAAACTGGTGAAAAATTATACAGGGTGGGGCAATAACTATGTCCACCTTGAATATCTCCGTTATTTATAATAAAATGAAAAAATGTTGTACACGAAACTTGCACGGTACAGAGGGGGGCATATTGTGATACAAACATTTTGTGTGTGATTGGTGGCATAGAGGTGATTTCAAGGTCACCTTGATTTTTTTAAATAGAATGTCCTATTTTTTGTACCATAAATCGATAGAATGTGAAATTCTGAGTATAAAAGTGTTCACCTTCCTAAACCTAATAGTTAATGAGATATTAGAAGTAGTTTGATACGTGTAAAGTCGTGTTGAAAGTTCAATGTCTTCGAGTGATTCGTGAAAACTATTGCTAATATCTCATTAACTATTAGTTTGAGGACGTATGAAGGTCAACTCTTTTATACTCAGAATTTGCTACTCTATTGATCCATGGTATAAAATGTAGGACATTCTATAAAAAAAATGAAGGTGACCTTGAAATCTCCTCTGTGCCTCCAATCACACAAAAAATGTTTGTATCACAATATGTCTCCCTCTGTACCGTGGAAGTTTCGTGTACAAGATTTTTTCATTTTATTATAAATAACGGAGATATTCAAGGTGGACATAGTTATTGCCCCACCCTGTATAATAGAAAAGTAATGGTTAACAAATATGTAATAATTACAGAAACACCCAACAACTAGAATATATCGTTGAAAAACATTGCGAAGTGAACACTTGTTGTTTACGAGTTAAAATTCACAGCAAACATTTTAATTTTTACAAATGTCCTCTCCGAAGCAATAAAAATATATCGAAATAAATTTTTATGTAGAATGTTAATGAGAGACTCATTAATTTCAAGGGTACCAGAGGCAGTACATTTTAAAGAATATTTATCCATATTCTCCGAGTTCCGTGTATAATTTGTTAAAATCTTCTCATTTGAATCATGTTACCAACCATGTTAAGGAAATAGTCGATTTTTATTAGTGAACCTATCAGAGCTATTATGGCCGTGTAAAACGGAGTAAAATTTCACCATTATTTCACACTTTATACAATGAAAATTACTTGTGCACCAGTAACAACGTGTAAGCACCAAGCCCCTATTAAGAAGTGTGAAATCGTTGAATGTAAGTGGAGTTAACCTGGAAAAACCAAGCCTGAATTCCGCGACCTTTCTCGCTCGATCGCGTTCCCTCTATCATGCAGCAATTTCCGTAATTAACGTAAGCTTAATGAACGATCGCTGCCATTAACCCATTTTCATCGTCTCATTCATCTCTTTGAGCTCAAGTGTTGCTTAGTCGGTAGCAATGGAACTGTGTCGAACAGAAGCTACACTTAAACGTTACGCACCATTTTAGGTTGTTCGCCGTTGTAACTCTTCTCCAGATGCGTCCACAGTTACATTAATCCGACGTCATCTCTCTAACAAAAAGTTCGTCGTTTGTGACTGTAACTGGAAAAAAAAAGTTGCACGGTGCAATTGTCCAACGTTTGGATCGATCTCCCTCGAAACAGACATTCCACTTCTTTTACAAGAACTTACCTCACAGAAATTGTCTTATTTTCATGTGTACAAGGTGGTTCAAAAAATGTTGTACTACCTTGAAAGATGCGATTCTATTTAAAGTAACTTTTTTCTTTGCGAAAATGTTCTCCGCGGCTTTGTTGAAGAGTTATTAATGAAAAATACCTCAACACCTCAGCAGGAGCCGCCAGTAGCCGTGCTTTAATTGGCCCGTGTTTTTTGTTGGCAACTTCTTAACAAAGCCGCGGAGAATATTTTTGCACAGGAGAAAGTTACTTCGATTTTCCTCAGGAATCTCCCTTTTCAAGGAAGTACATTTTTGGGACATCCTGTATAGTTCAATGTTCTAGTAATGAATGATTATTATTTAGTCAGTATTCTTTAAATTATAATATGGTTACACTGAAATTCGAAATAACTTTAGAACGAGTTTAAAACCATTAAATAAAAGCTATATTTGCATTAACTTCAAGGTACTGTGAAGATAAGTGATTCAAGTTGAAAGTTAATTTAATAAAATTCTTATAATAAATTTAATTTAGCATAATTTCTGAAGAATCATAAAAAAAACAGTCTTACGTCAGTGGCATTATGATTCAGGAAACAACCTCAATTCACTGTCCAATGGTTTAGCATGTGTCCTCCAGTCATTCCTCTTTGCGAGCATAAATGAAACTGAAATGAAAACGGTACTACGACAGTTCTAATAAACGTATCACGGGAAACGATACGTTTCTTGATTTATTCCTTTCCATGCTAATCGTGCGTAGGCTGTCGTGAGCTATATCTACACTCACACGCAGCCACGCTTGTCGACATTTGTGGAACACACCTGTTATGCGAGTTGAGCAACCGTTGACCGCCTACAACGTATATTGAAACTCTGAAATACTGGTTCTAGTTTCCGCTACTGTTCGGACGCCGTTTGCTTTTCTATTTCGCTTTTTATTCGTTTGCGTAATTTCTCATCTCTCCGGCTATCCATTCCGCTGAAATTTCACTCGGGACAAATATTATACCACGGTACTGTTAATTAGACGTCGCACAACTTTTGTAGCGGCTGATCGAAAAATAACTGTCGAGGATATTGATACACACGTTGGACCGGTTTGCAGACACAACCTTGAAGTTTTGATGTAGCAACACGTTCTACGAATCTCCGAAAAATTTAATTCTGCACATTCAATTGTTTGAAATTTTCTGCGACTTTGATGGATTATTCTTTAATTAGCCATCGTTATGCAAAGTTGTATTTCTTAACCCTTAGCACTCGAGTGGCGACTCAGAGTCGCCACTAAAAATTGCTGTACCATTATACAAAATATTATTTACATTACTAAATAAGTTGGTATCTAATCAATCACTAAACATTTAAGTATTTTATGAGGTATTATATCAATTTCATATCCATAAAATGAAGAAAAATAACATAGAATGGAATTATTCTAGGTTGGAAGAAATGTTTAATTTTCAAGTTAAAACAGCTCCGAGTGCAAATGATTAATAACTACTTGTATTTACAATGCATCGGCAGTTGATCAAGAGTCAATAAAGAAAATTGATAATACGAGACACTAGTTTTATGATCGTTCAGTTGCAATTAAATCTGTAGAAGGCTCAATTATTCAATACGCCCAGTCGTGTCGTTAGCAAATACTGTGTACCACATAAGCAATAACGAGCTACCGTTCAATTAGTATATCGCAGACGAGTTAATAAACACGCGTCGGGATTACACCGACGCAATGTCAGTACGCAACGGTACAGAATGACAATTTGAATACGTTCTCTGAGAGCGTTTACATCAGTAACAATTGTAATCCTTAATTGTAATATTAATCGTCTTCAACGACCATTGCCTCGCTGAAAACACCGGTTCTCGTTCGATCACCGAAGTAAAGCGGCGTAGGGCGGGGGACGCACTAGGATGGGTGACCGCTCGGTAAAAAGCCGAGAAGTGGCCCTCTGGGTGCGTTTCACGTGTTGTTGGCAAAATAGGTGGTTCGGAACCCACCTTAATAAAAAAAAAAAAAAAGTAGGTCCCGCTGAAATTGGAAATTACGCGATAGTTGAGGATTGGTAAAGGGAGAAATGGTGGAATGGATTTGAAACCCTGAGGGGACCAAATATCTTCCTTTAAATATTAATCGTCTTGTAAAATACGAAAAAATGCATTGTCACACAGGGGAAGAAGTTACCCCCTCTCTGTCAGTACCGGATCAGTCACGTGACATTGTGACGCACGCACGACAGAGACGAAACGCGTCACGTGACCGGGCGGTGGCGGAAGCGTGGGGGGATAGCGTCGTAGAAGGGGAAGGTAGAGTGGGGGAGTCACGTGTATTGCGGAGAACGAATTTGTTGCTAAGTAAAACATTTAAATGTGCCATACAGATATGTTCGGACGTATCGAACGTATCAATCTCTTCCATAATGATACATAATATCTGTTTTTCCCGGATTTCGTTGGATCGTTGGCATGCAAACGAAAGTTCGTGATTCATGTAGGTCTCGCATAGGTCTCACGATGCCCGAAGGCCTGGCACAAAGTCACGATAGGCTGCTTGCAATCGGTTTGAACAAGTATGTCGGCTATAGTGAGGTCCGAGCGCAGATTTCTGAATAGATCTGACGCATTCAGGGAAACCAGCTAGCGAGAATCGGATGAAAGGAACACACGATTGGCGATGCTGCTTCTACGTCATTCCATAGAGCCTACAGCGCATCCGGATGACTAAAGTTGTCAGTGAGGATGAGCAACCGACCCTGGAATTTCAATGCTACCGTGACACAACTTCCTCCGAGTATGCGTGCACCACAAAAGAAAATATTTTATATCGTCCAGGGGAATTCCGCAGGAAAATGTTTGCGCGTAAAGCATGGAGCACATTTTGTGCTGCGAAGCTTGTTGTCGAACTGAAATTGAATAATGCATTTTTCATGCGTGAAATGTGTGCTCACTCTTCACGGTCGTGAGGCTGTTTCTATTTTTAACGACTCGTTCAGATAAAAATATCGCAAGCATTAATAACTGTTTACGAGGGATCTTAGATGTTCTTGAGTATTTTTAGATCTTTGTGATGTCAGCATGAATCTAATCATTGCAAATGATTTTTCGTCGAACACATGCTTAGTTTCTCCCATCTCTCCTAACATATGCTTATTTACGAAACTATGGGTGCATTTTAATGAGAGAATTTTTTATTGCTATCATTCGTTACTTTATGTATGTTCTATGTATATTTTAAAATAATCAACAAACAATTTCCGACATCATAATGTAATGCAACGTTAAATCAAAGACAGCTAATCGAGCGAAAAGAGGAAAATTTTTGTTTAGACGTCGCGGTTACTTCGCCAGTAGCTCGGTTAATTAGCAAAGTTACTTGAATCTATTAATTAGAATTCACGACACTTTTACGATACTATAACCACGGTAAATATTAGTATACCGAGCTCCGAGTTGTCAGAGAAGTAAAACTGATGATTTACGCGGTCATAACATGTAAATTGAACGCTTTGATAAAAAGAATCTTATATTACTCATAATTTTGCATTTTAATGTCGTATTCAGCGGAATTAATTAACTGCGACAATCCACCTGCGATTTCGCTTTTTTGTTCGACATGCGTGTTAAACATTTTTCCTTCTGAATTATACTCGCTGTATAAGCATAAATTGCTTCCTTTAGATCAATATTGCTGGCAATCCACCCATACAATTTTTATTTTGTTTAATAGTCTGTAATAGTACGCAATCCGATGGTGTTGCTAGTTGTCGGGTCCGCCGGTTCTGGATCGAAACTCGTGCAAAACGGTGCGAATATTCCAGCGTGTTCGGTCGCCTTGGCTGGTAGCTCGGTCTCAATGTAAATTCCGACCGAACCATGGTATTTCTGTGGAGTAAGCTACGGGGCCCGGCACTAGCCATTTTTATCGTCGCGAAACAGGTCGCGCAGAACCAAGCGTCTCCTTATTTTTCTTTCATTCATATAACGACATCGTATAAAGAACAGCTCCGTAGGTTCCGCAGAGTTGTGGCGTGGTTACACGCGTCGGACACGTCGCGTCGCCGAGAATTCTCGAAATAATCGGACCATCCATTACAGGTAATTGACCCGTTTTAACGTTGCCCACAGAAAATTCGCTGTTAGAAGTATTTTGCCAACGGAATTCCGGCTAGACCATTACATATATCACTGTTATTGCGGGATAGTTCTTGTTATAACACCGTTCGATGGGTTATATGAAATATCGTTCGCCGATGCTGATAAACAATAATTGCAGCCAACGCGGACATTGAAATTCAGCAATTCGTGTGATTGTATTCATAGCCTCATTTCATATTTCTATTAAAACCAGAATTTACAGTGTGAATGTGAATTAATTGTTTCTTAAACTCCACACTTAAATTTTACAAATGCCGGACGTTAATTGATTTACTTCATCAAATTTTCTAATTTTACACTATAAATACAAAATTGAAATGCTCTCGGCGCAAGGTTCGATCAATATTTAGTGTTTAAAGCAAATTTCCGAGTTTGCTATTTACATCAGTATCGTGTGTGACAACAAACCAACAACACGTTGTCGCGATATTCTTTTCCATCTTTTAACTTTTATAAAGCATACGCGGTTTTTTCATCTTTCGTGAAAATGATCCAAATTAGGATCGAAACGTCGAAAATGTAAATAGCAAACTCGCGAATTTGCTTTAAACACTAAATATTGATCGAAACTTGCGCCGAGAGCATTTCAATTTTGTATTCGCCATCATACGATCGAGACTACAAGTAAACATTTACACTATAAAATTTAATTATAAAATTGTCCATGCTTCTGACTTTTTACAAGTTTATTTAACAATTTTTTTAACCTTGTAGGTATTTCTTGTGGACCCGTTAGACTTTTAATTATTCCTGATGTAGCAGATATTTATTTAATTTAATTACAAAATTTAACTTCTAAAAGTAAGGAACCTATCGTGTTGCCTGTCGCTGACTCTTTCCGAACATTATTAATCTCGGGATAAAAATTAACTTTGACCAGCAATAAAAAATCTTGAGAATATTATCACGCCGTTACAACAAGCTTACGAGGCTGATCGGATATTAGGGGCGAACGACGTCCCGGACGTCTCGCCGTAGTAACTTCCGCGAATGCAGAGCGTAATGGAAGCCGTCGAACGGCCGGCAGAAACGCGCCGCGACACGAAGAAGTATCTGATTTGGTTGAGATTACTCTCGGCTAAATTGAAGGTCCGCGAGGCCGCCATTATGCTCGGGAAAAGGGGATTCAGCCTGCTGATGATCGCGAACTGTGGTTGTAGTTACGTCCAGATCAATTGCCTGGCCGAGACTGTTCAAGGTCGACGTTCGACTTGCTACTACATCTACCTGCTGAAGTACGCTTCAAATTGCTAATTGGATTGAGACTAGTTGGTCCTAAAGTGACCGTTGAGCAATGACGATGCAGGTAGTACGAGAGTAATCTTAAAGTCTTATGATGTTTGCACTATTTCGTGTTTCGTTTACTGAGTCTTACATAACAATTTAGAGACCATCTTTTGACTCTTCCTTGTGTGTGATGACGGTATTGAAGATAGATGACAATGTTAATGAAACGACATACAGTTATTTCAGCGTTTCGAACTCGAGCACTCGGAGCCAAGTTGAGGTTGGATGAAATGATCGATAGATCAAATTGCGTTTAATCTACGTTTACTTCGGCAGAATTTCAGCTTTGCGTTGCCTTCGTTTCTGAATAGAGTTTCGAGTTATACGTTCCGATGGAGTTGTAACGGTTTGCGCTGCTTTTGTACGATTTCTCGGGCCAGGTTTTCGGTTAGGTAACCGATCAGGAATCGTTGCTACGGTACTGCGACTTTTGCGTTTTCCCCAGTTACGGTTCATCGACCTGCTGCACCGGGCCAGTAGGTAACACGTGGTGGTGGGTTGTCGATTAAAACTATCGGCCTCGGCAAGAACGTTTTACGCATAATTTGATCAGCCGTAATGGAATCAGAGTCAGCACAGACCGCGTCGTCCCTGAACAGTTAAAAATTTGTCCACGACGAATGAAATATTTAAATTTGATTCCGATGGATACAGGGTTATCAAAGGAACCTCTGTTTGTCAATCTCTCGAGTACAATCGAGATATGTCATTAGCGGCCTTGAGGGACCAGTTGATTTTGCACCAAGTATAGTCGCGAAAGCCACGCAAGGCGCTCGCAGGTGTATTAACAGCGTGTGGGCGTGTGGGTGCCCCACTGACTCTCTAACCCCGAGTTCCACGACTACCGCGACCCTCCGTCTGGTTGCACGCCTGTGTGCGACCAGGTGATCGGCGAACACGTGCACACGTGCACCCAAACGCCACCCACGCGTCGCAACCGTGCGCGTTGAGCAACGCGATATTAAATATTAAACGTATTATCAGCTTTTTACTACACACATATCTGAGATCTGCATCTGGACAATGGATTCGTTCGTTTCATCGCGTACAGCAATTTTGTCGATATTTTCATGTGTTTTAGAAAGAAATTTTAGAAGATCAAAATAATTGCTTTAGCGAAAAGTTAACTTTTTAATATATTTGTGTATTTAGAAAGAAATCAGTTTTGTTGTGAAAATCAACTCGTTTACGCGACCGGCTGCGAAAGGGTAAGTGTCCAATGACTCCGGAAACGGAACCACGGGTTGTTTGTACGCGCTTCCAGACGATTAGATACTTCAACGGCATTTATGTATTATGCACCGTAGCCTCGAGCAGGATCATCGTCCATGCAGCCAGCACGTAATTATTCATAATATAATTATAGTATTATAAATAATTACACGCTAACGAGTGTTCCACTTATCAAATCTCCTTGCAGTTCGGTAGACTAAATAATAAAAGTCCATTAAATCGTTACCTGCGATCTCTTTGAATACTACTTTAATTATGCGTTTAATTGAAGCAAGACTCGAAGACGTCTGAAGTCATATTTATTAATAAATGTCTTCCTGTGTTAGTTATTTTAAGAAAAAGGTAAAATAAACTGAACTGAACTGCGACTGGACTGTAATAAAATAATGCGACTTGCAAATTTGTTTACACTGAGCTGTAAAATCACTTGTCCAAATTGTATATAAATATCTGCGATAGCATTAATATAAATACATCACGAACAATTAATAACACAAATAACACTTTGGAAATTATAATACATTTGTGGTTTCGAATATTCTGATATGTTTCAGTATATTCCAGTAAATTCTAGTCACTAGAATCTAGTGGACTCTTGTATACTTTAGTATATTGTGATATACTATTCTGGTATAATATTCTAGTACATGTAAATACCGGCATTTTGCATTTCGATAGAAGTTCCTGATTCTGATCGCCGTAATCGTTAAATAAATCGTAGTGCGAGGGACTAGTTAGTAATAATACTATGTAACAACAGTCACCCGAAGTGTAACAGTTTCCAGCGTGGCCGCGTGCTTAATTAGTACGTCGTTAACGGAACCGGAGTCATTGTCGATGATTCGTGTGAAAGGGAGCGTATCGCAACCCGCGAAAAGACATCGTGGGAAGAATGGTACTTGGCACTGGGGGCCACCTAAAGTGTCCCACCTGTTGCCCGATGTAACCAAAGATATACGGCTTTATGTACATTCGCGAGCGTAACTGAAGACACGGCCAGTCGGACGGGCTCGATTAAATGGGAGCAACGCATTCGCGAGCAAATGCACGACTCGCATGGACTATATTCGTGCGCTTTCACTTATTATCTTTTTCATTTTGCACCGTCTCGCTTCTTCCTCTCTCCCCCTGTTATTCGCTGTTGCAAATATATATATATATATATATATATATATATATATATATATATATTTGCAGACACCTGTGCCCGGTGCTCACCGGATGTAATGGTCATCGTGCTTCTCGATTTTCGTAACACGAGATTTTACTGCGCTCTACGTCCAGATGAAACGTAATAGTCCTGTTGCACGTTTATCTCTGTTGCGGACGGGATGGGACGACAGTAATACTGTTTCGGCCGTTATGCTCGTATCATCCACGGTTTATCGCGAATATTATAAAATTATGACACTGTCGAGCTCCATGCAAATCCAGAGTTTTGTGGATTCGGTTGCAGAACACGGAAAGAAACAGTCGTAACTTCGTCTTGTCCGGCACTTTATCGAATGTATATTTAGCGACTCCAATTAGAATATACATTTCCATCTAATTGGAACGAAAAAATTTGATAAGGTATTTAATTACTGTTTTTTTCTCATCGTTATTTCTAATTATTTTTAAATGTTTCAAGATTACTTGTTATTTACTAGATAATATTAACACATAATACTGTACGGTGTTACTATGATATTTAATTTTTTTGGACTTACATACATGCAACAAGTTATTGTTATTCTTTGAATTGAAATGAACCCTTCAAATTTCAGCCCCACATTTAATAATTTGTACGTACAATTGCAGATCTTTTACTTAATTTTCAACTATTTAACACTAGAGTTTCACGAGAGCCGTCAAAACGACGGATTCTAATATTTTTAATTTACGAGTATTGAGATTGTGAAGATGCATGAGGAATTATTAGATCAATTTATTTCTTTAGGTATATATTATAAAAAATATGGCTAAAAATTTGAATGAACTCATTCTTATTATTTATATAAAATAATATAGAATACCCACTTTTAGTGGTCCGTAAACCTAGTGTTAAAGAGACACAGCATGCATACAACGAAGTCGTAATTACCATTTACATTACGCTAGTTGCACACATTCGTATTTATATGCGAACATCCATTATTCCTGTTTAATCACCTGGATGTATGTATACATATACAATATTCATATCTGAACGCGAATACACAATCTTCATATCGAATAGCAAATATTGATTTGATTTCTGTTGATAAATTGATACGCATCAAAGCATGCATCATTCGTTTACGAACGCTCAACTATTCTCGCTAAACAGCAAAAAAAAATCAATTAATCAAGTACTTCAAAGCCATTTCGAACATAGTAGGCTACGAGTATTAGCGTTTAGCGTAACGATGAATTAAAACGTTTTCATTGTATTTTTAGTATTATAGCGAAATATTGATTCTCCATTTCTGCTAAACAAACGTACAGGATTAAATTGTAAACTAATATTTCGGCATTAATGAGTACACACGATTTCAAACAATTGTTATATTGTTGAAATGGAATTGCAGCCATGCAACGCGTCTGATGCAAACAGGTAATCGCGAATAATAAATATCAATAATAGATATAGTAAATTGTAGATAGTAAATTATACAAAAGTTAAATTTATTCCTATATAAATAAATAGGAGTTATACACTGTCTAGTATCTAGTGTAAAAAAATCGTGTAATGTAATACTGAAAAATAATTTTCTTATATCTGTCTCGAATTTCTTTATATCTGTCAACGATTTCATTTCATAAACATCCAACTTGCGCGAACATTAATATCTGCATCATTCGTGCGTTTATACACAGTGACTCCGATAATTGATCACACACACTTTAGATCAGAATAACTTTTTTATAAATGGACCAAACAACTACCAATTTTTCTGTAAGGCTGGAAGTTTAGTAAATGACGTCTAACAAACATGTTGATAAAATGTATTTCGTCTATTACAACTATTTGGATTATTACAATTCTTTCATCTGGACGAATAACGAAAATTTAAAAAATGTGTTTTGTAGACCGGTATAAGTTATATGCATGCTGCAAATTCCATCGAAATTGATTAATTGATTTACGAATTATAAACGATCAAATGTGTGGTAAAAATTTCAACTGTTAACAATTTTCGGCCATTAACTGCCATTTTTACCACATTTAACTTACACGTATATAACGTACATGAGTCTGCAAAACACGTTTTCTTTTTAAATTTCGTTATTGGCCCAGATAAAAAAGTTTTAATAATCACTTTTACTATTTTTTTTCACAATTCCAACCAAACTAATCCTCCTAGCCTTACAGAGAAATTGAAGTCGATTGGTCCATTTATAAAAAAGGCTGACCTAAAGTGTGTGCGATGAATTATCGGAGTCACTGTAAGTTTAAGCGGACAGTGTGCTGCAAGTGACACGTGTCGTCCAGTCGACAATAAATCACGGTAGTCGTACAAACGGTCCTTAATAGAAAAATGAATAAAGCTTCTGTTATTCCCTGTGATTTCCGTTACGTGTGGTGCGTGAGCACAAATTAGATAACGTCAAGGGTGGCAATTGCACGCTGTTGCTCGGACCGTTCTCCACGGCCGAACGAGCATGGCACTGTACCTATGCTACGCAATAGGCTGATCTATTTCTCCACAGAGACAACACCTACTTAGGATAATCGGTGCAGTTAACCGAGCTCCCCGAGGGTAACGTGGAATCGACGCCCGTCGCCGCCTGCCGTCCGCTGCCCCGGTTCGTTGAAAACACCGAACGAGCTGTTTTTACGCTCCTTTCGAGAAATCCCTCTCGCGCGAGCCTTTTTGCTACACGGCGAGATAAGACCGGCCGAGCCAGCAGGCTACCAGAGAAATTGACAACTTGTCGGTGCTTGCCGTGGTTTCCGTTGGATAACGATTTACGCGGAGCAGTGAATCCGCCTGTCAAAGGGTCCTTCCAGTTAATCCCGCTGGATGGATTCAGATAATCTGTATCAGCCGGGAAAACGCTCCCGAGCAAAATTCCTCGCAATCAGAAGAGCCGAGCGAGTTTTTAAATGCCTTAGCCGAGTGAACTAGAAGTAGATAAATTATATGGTAGGAGTAAAAATTGCTCGAGCGAGAATTTAATGGCGCTCTATGCTCCGTAACACTGCGCGTTATGGAATTACGAAGCATTTGTTATTTAAATAGGAAAACACTTCTCTGTTACTTAAAACACGTCTCGAGGTTGTGCACCGTGAAACACGTTTAATTTTTACTTTAACAATATACTTGTTTCGCCTTCTAACACGTTTACTGTAGAACAATCATCCTCCCAAACGTCCCAGGAAATTAAAATAATTTAATTATTGTAATAATTTGCAGAATTGAACCTTATCGTAGAGATTACCTTGAAATGACAAAGTTATGGCGATTGTAGTTGACTTTTAAATTAGAGTGCAGGATAATTCGGTAACTAATCGACTAATTATATCGTCTACCAATGCTTGTTTTCTTCCTTACACATTTCTCTACGGATTATACTACAGACTTTGACTTTATTTTTCATTTATAATATTTTCTCAATTCATATAAACCCGATTTTTCAATTGAAACAAAAATTTAAAAAAATCTTATTTTTCTAATTTTTGTCACAGTTTGATGAAAAACTTTTTTACCTTTTAAGATCTCGTGACAGACAGATGGATTACAGAATTTCCTGTTCCAGTTTTTGGATGCGTCTCTATACTGATAAGAGAATAAAATTTTATAGCTAATCGTTTTCTAGAAAAAAATGTTAAATTTTCCTGCTTTGCACGAGAATCCCCTCCACAAATTCCCCCAGAAAAACGCGGGGCGCGTGCGCCGACCGAGTATCCCTGTTTCCACTGGTTTTCCAGTTATAATTTCATTAAAACCGCCGCGACAAAAATGCCAAGTTATCGCGTGCCCCTCGGTTTCCTGGTATTGTTCGCCGGGGAACAATGAAAATTAGCGTATCCAGATCAGCCGTGGATCTGGTTGACGCGCGTAACTTTCGCGCGAAAATACGAGCCGGGTAAAGGTAATCGAGGACGGTCTATTGTTTCGAGAAGTAAGTCTGGAAGACTGAATTCCCAGCGGCTATCGCGGAGTTACGACGGTCGTGTGCTCTCTCGGATAAAGCGAAAGAATGGAGTAGAACAGAAAGAAGGAAAGAAAGAAAGAAAGAAAGCTGTCCGCGTGCGGTGAGACCAAGGGACCGAGGCCCGACCCGGCCCGCCACGGCCCGAGTGTGGGAGGGGATCGTAAGATTTACGTTTAGGCTAATTTCGCGTAACAACGTATCGGCTAACTAACGACACGTCGCGCTAGCATATGCGCCGATCCCTCGGCCGGTTAACGAGCTTGTAGTTCTCGGCCGTTCGAAGGATACACTCCTGGACAAAATGGTAGCAAGCGTGTGCTGTCTTTAGTGTCACCATTAGGCGATTTTTAGTGTGCATATTTTTAAAATACAAGAAAATGTTAAAATACATTTTAATGACTAGACTGTGTGAATTTTATGCATTTATAAGAAAAATCAGCAGGTCCAATTCGAAACAGTAAGAAGATTCAAATAATTTAAGAGTATCGATGTACTATTTTCAAGTTGTTAGAATTGTTATATGAAGAATGGCACACGTCTCCTGCCATTCATGCAGAAAATTTTTATTTTGCATAAAAATCGTAGAGCAGAGATGGGGAACCTTTTTACCATTAGAGACCACATGTAAATTAGACAGTAATAAAGGAGGCCGCTGTAATTTTTTATATTTAACTGTTGATATTTTTATTTGTTTAAACGTTCTATTAATTTTCAAATTGTCGTAATCTATATAGTTATATATCAATTAATACAAAAGCTAGCTTTTATGAAGGCCGCACGTTCCCCATCTCTGCCATAGAGAACTTCCCAATGGATAAATTGTTCCCCATCCTGGTTGTTACAATATATGCCATAAAATTTGTAAACCTTTCTCACATAGATTCACCTCCTTGTACCACCAGATCGGCGCCACCCTGCATATATTTATTTAATTTCGAGGTCTAAGAAATGTTCGCAATCCCTATGGAGAAAAATTCGTCAGTGCGAGAGTGCAATGCCACGTCGCGTCGTCGCGTCACCCCTGAAGGGTTGAAGATAGGGAACGCGTGCAATCATTTTGTCCAGGAGTGTACGTCGACGCGCGTAGCTCGTTGTTTTCGCCTTTTTTTTCTGCACAGGCCCGGCAACCTGGCAGATTTACTGTTACGCATTGTGATAAGCTCACCGTAATTTCTGCGACAGAGAACCGCCCGGTGCCGTTCACTGTTTCGCCCGTCAGAAGACCATCAATTACGCGAGGAGGACAACTCCTGTCGGACGTCTGAGCCCGATGCTTAACGGAACTACAGCTGCAGGGTTTCCAGCACGGCGCGGCGCGGCGGTGTCCCGCGGACAAACACTCGCGAACATGATCGGATTAACCGCGGTATTACGCGTCACGGCACCGACACCGGCGATCATGAAAAACCGAGGTGGCTTCGCTATTGAAATGTACCTTTCCGCCAGCCGATACAATGCCGGGCTCCGATCGTTCCCGTTAGTTTCGATCAGATTCTGAATTGCGTTCCGTGTCGTTGGCTCCTCGGCGTTTCTTTCAATTACCGGCTCGGTCGGGCCCCGCGAAGTATAAAATACCTGACGGCACGGTGAATTTGTCGCGCGGCGATCTCGAACGATCTTCGATACGTTTCCTGGTGTTGGAAATAATATTGCGGCTGAGCTTCCACTCAGGGAACCAAAAATTTTCAATTTCTCTCAGTGTAATATTATACAGTTCGACGAAAAAAAATGATGAAACTTTAAATTCTGATGCGCGGAACCAAGATCTAAGCCAGATCCAACTCAGATCCAGCGGATCAATACATCATGCCCGCTCCTATATTTGGAAACCAATATGGCGGCGTTCTAACCACTCAAATTCGTTTGAAATTGAGCAACTTTACTTGTGTATGACTTTTGAACGAGTGAACTCCTCATACTGAAACTTGGATTCCGCGCACTAGAATTTAAAGTTGTATCATTTTGTCGACGAATTGTATAATATTATATTCAGAAAAATTGAAAATTTTTGGTCCCCTGAGTGAATGTTTAACCGATATTGCGGGTATTATTCCGTGCTGTTGATTAAAAAAGTGGTGTAACGCAATATTTGTCTGTTTGGCTTAACACTGCATCTTGAAAGTTTAATTGTCGTTAAATTAATTGTAAATCGTTGTACAATAATCAACTGTTTCGATTTGCACCATTTTTGCATTATACGGCTCCTATATTACCTGAAATTTTTAGGACAGTGTAATCGTTAAAGTATAACAGTAAAGTTATGTTGTATTAAATTATTTTGATCTATTAATGTACTCTTGCTTTACGCAAATTAATGTATTCTATACAGTTTCATAATTTATAAAATTACATATTGCCAACTTTTTTTGTAATCAAAGAGCACGGATATTTATCTGCACAATAAATTGTATTTTCACTCCAAAACAATGAATCATCGCACTTATATTAAATTCTGAATATCTTTCTGTTTCAGGTAAGTGCAAGTGAATACCTATGATGACTAACACCTGTGGTGTACGGTAAAAAGTATTGATTATTATTTTGATGCACTACAGAATTTATTTAACTGCAATTTAAGTAAAAAATATAGAATAAAATTTATTGGTACAAGTTTTAAAAAATTCACCAGGTTCTACGTTAGTATTTACATGAAGTAGAATAGGCAGGTCATGATCAGACCGATCAGCCTTGCGTCGAACTAAATTTTGTAAGAAACGAAACCTCGGGCAAGAAAATCTTATTCCACGTTCTCGGCTTATTTTTTCATCGAGGTTCACACCTTTTATACGTTGCGTATTCGAAATATTATCCAGGCCAGTAGATGCGAATGTTCTCGCGTGTGTACGGCGCTGCATTCTCACGAACATGTGTAATATCCTCCGCGGAGCATCCATGACCCTTATTGTCATCGAGTACTGTTGCCATGTGAATTGTACCCTGTTCTAGCTCGCGTGTCAGGGTGTCTGCGCGTAGAAAAATAGGAAAGACATCGTCCGTGCACACGAAAGAACGGAGCTCTTAGAAACCGTTTCATACAGCTTACGTCTGCGTTCAGTGATATACGAGAGCGTCTGTCTATGAAGAATAATTCTTTTTGCGATCAGCTTCGTATTGGTCGAAAGTACATCTGAAAAAGTACTAATATGCTTTCACTCGATAATGGGTCTAATTTCATCCATTATCCATTACGGCGTGACAGCATGCTTTCTCATACAAGAAGGCTTCCATATTTCTTGAATATTATGTACTGGCAGTTTTAACATGAAGATACACATATCATGGAATTTATACATCGTAACAGACCGAACGCTTTCTATCAGATCTTCATAAAGAAACTGGAGCGACGTGAACACTTTGATATCGCTTTTTACTATTCGTTCGGTGCAATGGCCGGTTTCTCCGCGTTCATTCTGTTCTCAAAGAATTCATTCGTCTATAGATGAATTAAATCTAAGAGGTTTCTATCGTTAAAATGATTTTTTTTTTGCACAATTCGAAGTAAGGTAGACGTCTTTTGTTGGGCTTTTTCGGGATGATACAATCCGCATCTCGCGATGCGCCTTCCCCAGCTGTGTCGCAGCTGATAGGCTATTTCCTCGCTTGATTTGTAACCTCGCATGTTTGAGAAGAAAGCGACGAGTCTTCTCGCGGACTCGAAACATCTCTTTCGATTAGTTAATCGTATTTTATACACACGTTCCCTTACATTCCACAAATTTCCATGTTCTATGTATAATTCGCAGTTAACCCTCCGACGACCGGGTCTGTTTTGACCCAGCGTATAAAAATCGTATTTCAATTACTTTTCGATTGAACGAACGAGGAGTTAACGTGTCTACGAAAAGTACCTTCAGAAATATTATTTAAAAAAGTCGATGGCGCGCATCCATCAACTGAAAGGATGGAGAGCCGCGTCGTTTTTTTTCGCGATTACTTTAATCGACCGTGGAAAGGCTAATCCACCTGGAAATTTCACTTTTATCGCGCGTCGCCGGTAGCCGGATCGGCAGTCACGCGCCGCTGGAAGTCAGACAAACGATAGAGGTATTTATCTCGCTCATTATTGTCAGCCGCGGAGCATTCCCGGAGCCGCGATTCCGTTATTCGCCGGAATGTTTCTCTTCTGGATAGATTCTTGCGAGCACGGTGCTCCGCGAGGCATAAGATCACGTCCGTCGGCATGGTTTCTTCCCGATAATCCGAGGGGAATTCCAAATCAGGTTTTTCCGTTCCACCGGCGCGGCGCGGCGGCCCCTCGGTCCTCTTTCATCCGGTGCTCCTTTCCTCGGTTGGTTCACGAACGAGCGGACATGGTTTATTCACGCGAATCGCACCGCGCCGGTCCGGGGCCGCAACGATATCCGGACGATCTAGCCATGAAATTACGAGAATTTCTACGGTTTTTACGGAGGACTGCGCCTAGCCTGGAACGTGACTCTCCAGCAAAGTGAGCTATCGCCTCCTTCGCAGATCCCCGATTCCGCAGGACACCCTTTAACCGCACTGCGCACCATAGAATTACAGATTTGGCCAAAAATCAATTTTCTCCTGGCGACGTCGGACTTGGGCACTATTTGATCAACAAAGGGAATTTTATTCGTCGTTCATTCGTTATTCCGGTAAAATACAGGGTTTCTCAAAATGACCTGACATTTTAATTCATTAATAATATGTATTATTTATTTGAAAAGGACGAATGTTTTTATTTGAATATAAGGTACAAACATGGAGATTATGTGTGAAACACAATATCCGATAAATGACCGCCGCGTCTCTGTTTGCAAAGGTTCACTCTTTCGATGAAATTTTCAATAACATTCTGGCATAATTGCGGACTAATTTCATTAATGGTGCGTCCTGATTGCTTCCTTGAGCTCCGGAATGGTCCGTGGATCATTGGCATACACTTTTCCATTCAGAAAACGCCAAAGCAAGAAGTCCAATGGCGCCAAATTGCACGATCTCGGTGGCCAATTCACATCGCCGCGGCGTGAGATAACAGGACCATGAAACTTTGATGCCAGTTGTCAAAGATTAGTATGTTCGCCGCAAAAAAAATGACGCGCAATTTAAAATGTCATGTCTTTTTGAGACACCCTTTATTTCATTCATTTATTCATTATTACTGACCCAATTTTCCTCGACAAGAACTGAGATATACAGAGAAATATTACAGTAAAATATAATATAATAAATATAAACTAATTGTTAGTTTATAAAACCTTTAGTTTTCCCCTATAGAACTTTTACCAACATATTTACGCCACCTTTTTATTTTGAAAATTACTACAGTACTATTACTACTTTTAATGTCATTATTACATTATGGACTGCTTATGATAATGCGAGCAAGAGAGGCTAGGTTATGGTGGTCCACATTAGTTCGTTGTATTGTAAAAATTCTCTGAAAGATTTTATGCGTACATAAAATTTTTATATTTTTTCCGTTTTTATCATAAAGAGGATTTTGTCGTATTAAAGGTTATTAAAGTTTACACTGTGTTAAAAAAGTAATACACCGTGAAATAAAGAAAACTATGTAAATTCGATACGACTGCCAATGAATATTTCTTCGCTCCTAGTCTTCTTCTATTATTATTTCCTACAATGTAGAAAAAGAATTGTTATTCTCAGTACATTTCTCCGGAAATAATTATGCATTAACTCTTTTCTTCTTCGTTCCATCATGCAAATTACTATTGTTTGAAGCTGCCAGTGTTACAGCGTTTCATAGGGTTGAGAAACCCGTTTAAAGCACCGTTTGGACTATAAACATAAGAAAGGCTGAACGGTAGATAAGCTTTCGATTAACTTCCCCATTTTGCATCTTAATTCAGGCGAGATAGGGCTTGTTTAAATTGCAAATTTCGACATCATTTTTAATAGTACCATTCGAATTTTTCCTTTAATCTAACTTCGAAAAGTTACCTTTATGTCCGACTTAAATTATCTTAAAAAGTTTTGGTTGAGGCATTAAATAAATACTTCTCAACACTTTCTCACGAACGGTTGAATCAATAAAATTCAGTAGAGAATAATTTAAAAATATTTTATGTAATGAAATTGCTTAAGAATAAGTAGCTACTAGAAAACTTTCATACATATACAGAGTATTCATTTGAGAACTTTCCAGCCGAATATCTCGAAAAGTATGAAAGATATTAAAAAAGTGTAAAACACGTGTCCAAGAATTTCGAGGGGGAAAGAGGTGGGCAGTATCAGTTTTCAGTCAACTCTTTTTTTTAATGGAACATCCTATTTTTTATACCATAAATCAATAGAGTATCAAATTCTGAGTATAAAAATGTTTCGAGATACAGTAATTCATCCATAATTGTCTATACCACGGGTCTGGCCAAAGACAATTATCGTGAAGGGATACTATTCTTTGACTTTTGCCGAACGTAGAACAGGACACCGAAACTCGAGAGGACTCGGCCGCCGAGCAGTGAAATCCGATATCGGGTCGGGTGTATTGGTGTGAATCACTACTAATCCAATGACAAAACTTCTTTATTTTTTATTATTTTTTTATGGAACTTTCAGCAATATTCGTGGCATTTTTCTAATGAAAATTATACCAAATATGATATAATTCCGATGATATTTACCCGTGTAAGATTTGCGAATTGTCCCGGTCAAGAGAACTGACTGGTATTATAAATAACCATATACATATCTGTATACGATCCGAATTATTATCGTGTTTGGTATCATTTTAATCAGAAAAATGCCACAAATATATTAGCGAAAGTTCCATAAAAAAATAATGAAAAATAAAGAAGTTTTGTGATTGGATTAGTATTGGTCTCCTGGTCTCACACCGATATACCCGATCCGGTATCGGGTTACATTGCTCGACGGCCGAGTCCTACCGAGTTTCACAGTCCCTCACGGGATATGCCCTTTCAGTGGAATGGGTAGGCGACTAGACAATTATCGTTTAGATATTTTAGACAATTATGAATGAATTACTGTATTCGGCTGAAAAGTTTTCAAATGAACACCCTGTATAAGAACTATGACAAATCTAAACAGTCTTGTAATTTTTTAAACAGTGTATACCAATTAAAGTAAAGAAAATACAGTCCGGGGTTAAATGTTTTTTTTAATTGCGATGTTTCTCACGGATGAAAAGTTCTAGGAAAATATTGCTAGATTCTCCGATGATCGTGCGACCATAGTGCGGTGAGCCTGAGCGACCAGCAAAAATCCACCTCGGATACGACATGGCCGATGCGCACGTTAGTTTCAGTGTCACGTACGACGAGGATCAACGACTCGGTCTCGCCGCGAGTGGTTTTTGCGGGACTGGTACAGTTGTAAGACGCTGTGAAGCGATATCGAGCTTTATGTAACCATGTTTGAATAAAGATCAGAGACCACGCGACTTGCGGGAAAGTGGACGTTCCGCGACAGTAATCGGCGTCGAGTTGTCAACCGGATTGCTTAATTCCGTTTCCATTTTCGACTGGCGTTTAAATTTTCTGGACAGTCACGCCTGATCGGTTGCTCAATATCCATATACATCGTGGTTTAACCAAGAACAGTAGAAACGTTAAATGAATTTAATCTTTGCAGGAATAAATTTATATTTACAGAGTGTGAACCACGAAGCGTGATCAGCTTAGATTATTCTGCTGTTAGTGGTTCAATCAGAATTTTTTTTTAGATAAAATAACATGATTCGAGAATTTTTGTCAACCCCTTTTTTTCTAGATTTATCAAGGTCACAATAAATGTAAACTTACAATTTTTTACAACCATCTATCAGAGGACACTGAGACGAATTCGGCAAGCAACAAATATTTTCTTTTTCTGAATTTAAAACGATCAAAAAAGTCATTTATTAACCGTTTACGCAGCTGTATAACGTCGAAAAAAAAGGATGACAAAAAATTTGGCACTATCATCTTAAAGCTCTCATTGAACTATGTTATTTTTGCTACAGACAAAACAATCAGTATATTCACAAGAATTCCCAAGCTTGTAGGTGATTATTTTCGACAGATTAACATTATTAGTGCAGACATTTTTATTTAGCTCTTGTATCTTTCAGTTGATGAGCAAAATTGTTATTCTGCATAGAGATGTATGCGACAAATATTGTATTAAATAGTATTTGAAATTAACGATTTTTTCCTTTAAATCGCAATGAGAAAATTTGCCAAAAGTAACGTTGCTAAAAATAAATTTTATGAAAACGAATACCACATTTTTAAGAACACCGTGTTTGCGAGGTGTGTTATCTTGCGATCACAGTGACACTTGTGCGTGACCGTGCAATAAAACTAGAAACAAGGGACTCGTCCATGGTGATCAATGGAACAATTTGGTCATACACCACAAATCCGGTGAGCCACCTTCGGCAACCAGAGCACTCGATTCTCGGAATCGGCCACTTAATTGGGTCACACTGTATCGTGTTCGATTCGTCCTGCAGAAATCATGGCCCCCCCTCCTCCCAGCCAACAACAAGTAGTCGACCAATCAGAATTCATGAATATCCCGTGTACCGTGCCAATTTAACGGTACGGTAAAAATTAAATGACAATCCAATCAAATAATTTTAACGATTTCGTGTTCTTAACAAGGGACGACACGTTACGAGGAATTATTTGATCACATTGAATGAACAAATTATTCGACCGTATTATTAGCAAGCTGGCAATTGTTTTTCACTCATCGTTCGAATACTAAATTTTCGTCACATATGGATGCATAAATGAACGCATAGTATAATATTAATAATAACGTATTCCCTCGAGTATTTAGTTATTTTGATGTTGTTTGTCCAATATCGATTTGGATAATTGAAACGCTAAGAAATAACTTCAAAAAATAGCGAACTACACTAAATATTTTTTACAGTTTTGATTTTCTCTGCATATTATTCCAACCTTGAAGAGTGGCAAATCACGCCTACATTCTAATTAATATTCCCGATTATGTAATCCACACTGACCGCTTTTGAATGGAAATTGTAGCCAATCTACCATCACGGATGGCATTATTCGATGAGTATTTGTTTGATGCAATCAGCTCGATAATTAAACGAAGTCGATTGTTGCGTCACGCAACGGACCAAAAAGTCTTTTCATTGTAACAAATACTCTATAAACAAACTTGCGTAACTACGCTCGGTAATTTTCTTTCTCGGAAAGGAGTGGGATCTCTAAAAAAGGTTTAAACTCTATGGTGATCGTGCCAGGGTGAACTAAACTCCATAAACTTCCAAGCATAAGACGCCGGGCTGCGGAGTGGTTGAAACTATTGAGAAAGAAGAAACATCTCCGTGGAGGACGCGAAAGGAATAGAAATACAATTCGAACGGTATATAACGTTTTTCTACTTAATTGCCTTGTAATTGAATACATTTTTCTCAATGGGAAACGAGTTTTCGCATTCCGTTAACGAAGAATTCACGCGGCCTTTCTTTGATCCGGGACGGCCATCGCTTACGTTCCATCGTCACCTGTGGACAAATAAGTCCCTTTGAGGTCTCTTTTAAGGTGAGAAAAGAAGTGGATATCGTACGGCGCCAAATTAGGGTTCAACGAAGGGTGAGAAATACGATCAAACTTCCCACCGCACCGGCCCCTTTGTGCGCGGTCTTGCGGGCTCGCATTCGTAAAATTCTATCGGTGATCGATTCTCCGCGATTCGATTCACAGTTCCGTCTTCGTATAGGAATCCTCGCGGTGAAAAAAGACGTCCGAGAACATCCTACACGTACCGAAGAAACCCTAACACTGCTATTACAGCATGATATTCAATTGGAAATAATTTCAACAACTGCGTCGCAAAAGAAGTTAACTTTAATGGAGAATGTACGTTTGACTCGTGGGAGGGTTAATGTAGTATGCGTTTAAAAATAATTTATTATACGTGGTGAAATTGGGGAATTATTCTCATGAGTACACTTCTGATCTTCGTGCATTTATGGCTTCTAAAAATGTTCAAAAAATTCAGATCTATGAAGTCTACTACCACTGAAAATGAGATTCCGTTTCGTTCCCATCTTCTTGAAACTTGCCTACAGAAATTAAAAATTGTTTGCGTTGAAAAATATATTTCTTTGAAACGTGTAATTATAAATTAAACAATGTATATTAACAGTGTCGATTTATAATAAATTTACAATGCGATGCAAACGTCAGTGAATTGAACATGTTTTTCTAAATTATCAGAGTCAATAAAATAAAAAAAAAGATTAGATTAAAACAACACGTGAATCCTGAGATTCGACTACTCGACGAGCAAATTTATTTAACAGTATCCCAGCGGAATCACCGTTACGATTACTCGCAAAGTAAAAGGTACCGAGAGCTCACAGTTACTTCGAGTGGCGGTTCCGATGTTAACATTTGTCCCCGCCGCGAAATGTTTATTACTGTGTAAACAGTTTACGCTTTACCTTGAGTAATAGGTACCGGAGATAGACGGAAACGGCTAGCAATGCGGCAGTGGACTCAGCAGAAGTACATAGTCCGTATTATTGCGATCAACTGTGCATCGCCACTGCACGCCGAACATGCGGATGCACCGTCAACCCTATTGCCCTCTCCCCTCGCTACTTGTGCAACGAGCCGGCTGCCAGTGTCAGCTCGTAAATCATATTCAGATTCCGTTGTTGGACTCATAAACCAACCGGGCAACTGTAAGTTCACGGGGTTGTATCACGTTGTTACTTCTGCATGTTCCACGCTGGCTCGAGCCGGGCCCGACTGTTATCGCTCGAATCGACTTCCGTTTATCGTTACTTGTGCTCTTACAATTTGTTGATCGGACGTTTGTGAAATTGCATCACGATTGCCCCGCGCCGGTATGCACACCCCCGACTATTAATATCGCGACACTCGCGAAGAGGATCATGCGAACATCATTTCTATAGCGACGCGTCTCGACTATGAGTTATTCGTGTGCTCGATATCGAACGTACGCATCTCATGACTGTGCGATCAAATTAAATCTTTTTTTTTATACATTTGTTATCTGGTGATTATTTAATACGTTTTCAGAAACCTGTGACTGAACTGCGAACAAAACATGAGCGGATGAGACATAAACAGTAAAAATATTGAAGAATTTAAAAAATATTTATTTGGTTCCACCGAATATTTATAAAGATCAGCAGTCTAAATATAATCAATATTGGTCGTTGGATCGTCGGTGATCAGCGATAAAATGACTGGTTTTAGTCATGCGGTTGGATACTTGTTAATCTAGACGCGCGTGCCACCACGACTAGGAATCGTGAAACGCGTCTGACCGTGACCGACCGTTTCTACTTATCGTAAACGCTAATGCTCTCGCATCAAACTTTCACGATCTGTTCTCCCGGAAATGAACGCTCGTATGAAAAACTTTCGTTCCACGTTCTCGCCTTGTTTTTTTTTTCACGTAGATTCACCTTGTTGCCAATTGTACCGGAGTTTCCCCGGTTTCGGATCGTCGCGACGCGGCGCTGCGTGAAAAGACGATCGAATAATCCATTCCCAAGGCAATGCTGTGTATTATTAGAATGCAAAATTGCTTTCCCGCCGGTCGGCGGGGCACCGTGATAAATAGAACGCGGGACGGTAATTGAAGTTGACCTGATATTTTTAACGCAACCGGACGGCCAGTGCCCATAAATCACTATTATTGATTTAATTACTTCTCCGCGGCGGAGCAAAAAAAAAAAGAAAAGATGGCTGCACTCCGGTAGTAATCAAAGAAAGATCTCTCTCGCTGACTGCAGATTGATGTATCGAGTGCAGTGTGCTCTCGCAGCCCTTTCATTTGACCGATCCTTTTACCTTCTTTTCCTTATGATTTATTTCGTAAGAGGATTACGAGCGGCTCCTTCGGAGCGGGATGGAGCCGCGTGGACCAATTATAAACGTGGGGTGCCGGTTATTCCACATTCGTACGAAGAGCGGTCTCCCTCAGCGAGAAAGTTTCAAGCGTCGTCGACCCGATTTTAGCGAGCATTAATAAATTGGCTTGCGTAATGCCGAGCCGATGCAACAACTTCAATTTATTACGGGCTGCACAGGCGAGATACAGACCCGAGCCCCCGACGCCGGAGTTAAACGGTCACGCGAATCAAATCCGATGTTGCGCGCCGTATTTTTTCCGGAGGATATAATTTTATTTCATTATTAATCCTCCTCCAACGAGACAGCTGGCGGCCCGGTCCAGAAATGGATAGTGGAAGCGATTAGATTGTCGAAATACTTTATTAAAGCGTCATTTTGTAGGCCACGTTTCGGAATTTTTCTAATGAAATCAGACGACTGTTTTAAACTATGATTTTGCATACATGTTTTACATTATTTCGACTGTACAATAGAATCTTTTTTAAGCCAAAATACTTATAATTGTGGGAATTATATTTTCTCGAAGAGGGCATACAAAAAAAATGCCCTATCGGCTGACACGATTCCAGCTGTTCTATTGATCTATATGAATACATTTTAATTCGAATATTATATTTTAATTATAAGAAATTATAGGAATTATAGAAATTAAAAATAAATAACTATAGAAGTTATAAGACCTATTATGTTTATTTTAAACCGACGTATTACACATACTCTCACCACATTGTGTATATAACGTTAAATTATCCTTATAGTTTTATAATGGCTGCCAACTTCTTGCCTGATTTTTTACTCGACCCATAACGAGCTCACGATTAACTTGATAAGCGGACATTCGACAAAATTAAAATATAGGGGATATCCTACCAGTATTTTCTCAGCATCTTCTCGTGTGCGTAATGGTTATAATGTAATCATTTAATTAATCTTCCAAGATTTTTTAGGGTTACGCGTAGACACAGGGAATTTATTCCACTCGTACCTCGAACATTATAATTATTTTAAACATCGTTTACTGTAATTTATAGTAACATTTCATCGAGGCTGTGTGTATTTATAGGATCGCAAAAAGGTTGCGGTTGGGGCAACTATATCGGCAACTAAATCTAAAGTACAGTGATGCTAACGAGATACCTAGATCAGAGTTCCGTCGATCTTATCTATCTTTCACACCCCGCAGATATTCGTCGGTAGTCTAGCGATGAGACCAAGTATCTCGCAAGTTATAGTCGAACCTGACAGCATGGTATAAACCTTTTTTTGAATAATTTATTGAACAAGAATAATGGTTGCCAGTAGACTGTGCAAATATAAAGTAGAAATCAATTTACAATTTAAAATCAAATACAAATTGGTATCTTTTCATAATTCTAATAAGTTGACGATAATATAATACTCTTGGATCGTTTTCACCGACTCATTCTTGTTGTAAATATGTAAAATATGTAAAATGTTTTTCTTCCATACAGGTGGCATTTCCAATCGCCTAAATCGATCCTATTAGCAAATTTGATATTCTACTCTACCTTCCCATTTTAATTTGATTCGCTGTTAGATTTGGTCTGCATCCAATCTAGAAGTTGTGTCCAATAGCTACCAAGTTCATTAGAGCACCTCTCTAATCTAGTGTTCATTATAATGCGGTGGATAGATCGAGAGCTGACCTGCCAGTCGAGAAATCGGCAGTTGCGATCGAGATACTGATAAGATCGCAGCCACCGCCTACGATCTATTAAGAGCCAGCTTACTTAAGCCTTGGGGAATACACGTTTGTACGTAAGCGTACCAAACTGGAAGCAGCTACCAACTAAACCGAAAGGTAATAGTACCTCTCGCGATCCCGAAAGCAAAATCTCCGGCTGGCAATTACTTACGTCCCATACTGGATAGCGTATATTTCAGTTTAGGCAGTTGCTTAGTTGATCTTCATTCTTGTTATTCTTCTTTCACTGAGGGCTATTAATAATTGTGCTGTATCAAAAACCACGAGTCATAGACTTTATAAAATCACAAAATAAGTTCTATTCGATCTGAAACAATTTATTTTCAAGGCCTCTTCTTTAACTCTTCTCAGTGGAACGTGTGCTACCTGAATCATTTTCAAGAAAAGCTCTGTGATTCATATTTTAAAAATAAAACTTATTACAAAGTTCCATAGCTCTTTTATATTTAACTAGTTTAATTATATCTAACACTAAACCTACCGAGCATTAAAAATGGCTATTATTCTTATTAGAATGTGTGAGTCATTTCTAATGGAAGAATATTTGTACATTTAATAATTGTAAAATACAAAATCTGGAAACGGTTATTTAATCGATGATGGTAGGTTTAGTGTTAATTAATTTATGTATATCGACACTGAACTCCATATTTGATGCATTTATGACAAAAATGAGTGGGTCTAAAAATATGAAAGTATCATCATCAGCTAAATACATTAAAAAAAGAATGGAGTTCCGAAGTAGTTCCTGTCCCTTGCGATCTACGCACGAAATATTTGTTTCTCACAAAGATCCACTCTACTCCCGAGAAAGAGAAAAGCGAAGGTATGCTCAACTATTTTCCCATGTTTTTGGTCAATCCTGCTCTTCGGGGACCCTAGAGTTAATCTCAATCTTGGACAGTTTGCGCTACTGATCCAACCGAGAGAGCCGTTCAAGTTATAATGGTCAGAGCTCCAGTTCCATCGAAATAAAAACCTTCAAGAGCCTCGCTCGTCCTCGTTAAAACTTGCACTACGAAAAACATCCTCGAAAAAAAAGTCCCGGACTCCAAGCTCCGAATAGAGCCAAGAAAAAGGTTCCGCGGAAACTGTTCCGTGATCTCTGCCGAAAAGCGAAAATATTATCAAGAATGGAATATCGCGGGGTCGAGAGCAAGTTGGCGACAAAGTGGAAAATAGTGTTCTTCGAGCGTGCAGGAGTAGGCGCGCGCGGTATAAATAATACAACAGAGCGAGCGGGCCAGTGCATCGGTGCAAGGGTACGCGCGGTTTTCTCTGCGGAATGCTGACGGGTGAGCAAGAGCAGAGAGGAAGGTGGGCGCGAGGAACACAGAAAGTTATTCTTCCCGCGATATAGTTTATTAACTCGGCCGCGTTTTAACAGCGATACAAAGCGACGCGACGTATCGGGATGGCGGAGGGGCGGAGGGAGGGGAAGATAGAGGTAGAGGTTCCGAGGTAGGACGGCATGGTGCATTCTACGGTGCAGTAATCTACGTCAAGCGATAAGTAGAGGCTGGCTCGTTCCCCGTAGTCGCTGCTTTAATTCAGAACTACCGGCGCGGCTTCGAGTCTCCTAAGTATGTGTACCGGTCGACCTGCTAGCCAATCGTTTCTCACAGGCAATGTATTCGAAACGGAAGAGGGGTTCGTCCGCGAGGCTTTCTCAAGCGGACTATCCGAGCGTCGTGGGGCAGGTGCATCCTCCTCCGTTCGGTGTAACAGAGCCCGCATATGCATATTACACACCACTCGGCTCGCAATACTTTACACAGACCAATACCCTTACAGAACGTACAGTTCTGTCTTGCCTACACCCTGTCTCTCTCGTTCTTGCTCTCCCTCTCTCTCTCTCTCTCTCTTTCTTTTTCTCTCGTGGTTCAGTCCGTTCGCGTTACACCGCCTTGTGCAGTCACGTTCAGTAATCACGGTCTCGTAAAACGAGCAATGCATTGCACTTGCTTTTCTACGCCGGCCAACATAATGTTGCATAATTGTCGGACACCGCTGACTAGGTTCGGCACTGTTCCCCCCGGTTCCGTTGAATAAGACAAATTCGAATGCGTGACGACGCGCCGCCGGCACGCCGTCGGCTATGCATGTATGTACGTGCGCCGTTTTAAGAATCGCGTGTTTTTTTTCGGATTGTTCTTATGTTTGCTGATTTGTTGTCGGATTGGTGCAAAGATTATTCGGACTTTCAGCGGGTTTTCTTCAGTCAAATCTCGCGTGGGTGACACATGCGAATGCTTAGGACTCTACAATAGACGTATCATAATTCTCCGACAATTCATCCCACACCACTGAGCTTGAAAAATATTTGTCAAAATATTATATAAGATGACTTTAGAAAGACACGACAATAGGAAGTATATAGAAAAATAAGAGGAAATGTATAGAAGTATTTAATTCCAGTGGCCACCATATCGTTAACACTAGATCTACAGGATCTATAAAAATAACGGGTCCCGATTTTTTAAATTCACAATTAATGAGGTTTTAAAGATGCATTTAAAATGTATGTGCACTTCTTCGAGTATTAAAAATTGCTAAACTTTCGAATACATCCTTCTCGTTTCTACCAGGCAAAGTAAAACAGTCAGTTCCAAATCCTCCGCGGATACAGCGTGACCGAATTAAACAAATTTCAACACTCCTCGACAATGCTCGTTAATACAGATTAACCGTTCGATTATCACGAACCGACGCATAAAGTGGTGCACACACAGACGAAGAAATCCCGTGCGATTATTAAAGGTATTTCTCCGCTGTTTAGCAACGGTCTGCCACAAGCGGAATGCTTGATTTACTTCCGACTTAGATAGCCCCGTCTCGGGACACGGTCATACTTTCGCGATTAATAAGGTAGATAGTAGACTGTGAGGTAATTCAGTCGTTGCAGAAACGTGTTGCGGATGGAAGTAGCTGTGCCGGGTCGAGCTTTCGTTAGCGTGATCTCTTAAAAAAGGTCATTGTGCTGGGACCATTTCGTAAAAGTCAACAACGGGGACTCTATCGATTATCGACTGTCGGATTATCGGATTGTTCGATTCGCGGGTCGGGAGTGGTTTTAATTTGTTGATCGATAAATTGGCGCTGCGTTATAATGGCCGATTAGAAAGCTGCCGGCGAAGCGCGTTTATTCGCGTTGACACGCGTCTCCGTGTAATTTACGAGCCCGCGGATAGGAGTCCAATTTGGCGGAGCGTTTCGTGAAAGGTGAACACGCGCGGCGGAAAGTCACGTCGTTTGTTTAACCTGTTCGATTAATTTTCTTCCTGTTTTTTTTCCACCTTCTCTGTCTCTCTATATCTCTCTGTCTCTCCTCCCGATGGCACCTGTTAGATTCGTTCGCGTCTCCTGCGCGAAGCTATCCGCCGTGACAAAGCTGGCGGATTAGTCACGTGCGAATCTACAACGTTGCACTACCCTGTCACAATTAGTATGCACGGAGCACACTGCGGAATCGTAGGCCAGGCATGTTGTTGCCGGGTCGGACTGACAAGATTTGACATTGATAGAGCACGCTGGATAATTAATTCCGTCGTCTGTAGAATAATAATTCATTTAGGCGCAACTGCAGTGTCGTGTAATTTTTTTATACGACAGCTCGGGCGATTCAGCTCTGATTTTAGTTGCGGTTTGAAGACTTTTTCTTATTTCTTAATAGCAAATTTTTATTTTATTTTTTTTTTTTTTACGTGAAAAGTTGGACTAACGACCAGTTGAAAAAGAATATAATAATTTTAATAATTTTCGCAATATCTGTCAGATTTGTACTATAATTCCAGCAGAGACTAACTTAAAAACAACTTCTTTACTTTCTAGGATCAATGCTGGGTTGCACTGTCGAAGAAAATATTGTAACAGTGATGTAAGAATTATGTAACAGCGATAAGAAGATGTAAACTATATTTTTTGTTCCAGTTCTTGGACGTATCTTTGTAAAATAATAAAATTCTATAGTTCATAGTCTTCTAGGAAAAAAAATGTTAAAATAGCCGATTTTCCTGCTTTAGAGGTTCGCTTTGGAGGTGCTTGAAAATTTTGCAATTTTTCTGCAGGCATTTCCCAACAGTGAAATTTCTTTTTTATTTTATTATTTTTCATAAAGAAGGTGTTACACGAGTTTTATTTACGATTCATTTTGGAGGTGTTCGAAGATTTCGCAATTTTTCCGCAGGCATTTTCTAACACAGTGAATTTTTATCACGAACTAAATCACGTCAAATTTTTCAATGTCTGGTAAATGACAGAAGGCGGATGCCTATATTTTCACGTCAGGCATGCAGAACGGTAATAACTCATCGCCTACGCGCGGAAATGGCCGCGAAACTGGCTTCGCACACTGGTGTACTCGCTAATAGGGAGGATTCGATGATCCTGATAGTATTAAAGCAGTTGAACGAACGGGATTAAATGCCGAGAACACGTGACAGACATGCTTGAAAATTTGTCGGTTCGTATTATAATGAAATTTATGTTCGACCAATAATTCAATTTCATTTTTTTGGAATTTTGTCCTGTATCGTAACAGCTCGATTTTTTAATCCTGCCTTTATCTAGATGCATTGTCTACATATTTCGCTAGTATTCGGGTATATAATGTTCATTATAAATATTTTTTAAATATATATTTTCAATCAAATGCTCCGATCGAACTTTTTCAACTTTACTTGAATATTTTTAAAACCGGTTTATAACACGAAATAAAATCTACATTATTTATGGCCTTAATACAACGGGCGCTTGTAGATTTTGATAAAACTCCGAGTTTCTGAAATTGATGAAAGTGTTTCCGTACGGGTTCTCGAATATTGTATTCTTCAGAAAGCAATTTGGACGTTCGAAAAACGCCATTTGTGAAATAGGTCTGGGGAGCATGATAGATGAGACGGAGAATCGTATTTCAACTGATTCCGATTTGGCTGGACAACTAGGGATGAATTATCGCTTAACAATCAATTGTTCCGCTGGGATCAAGAAAAAAAGTAAATTATTCAGCCAGCAGACCATTGAACAGCGATTATAGTCTTTTTTTGCATGCATCCGGGGCTTAGTGAAGCTATTGAGGGACTTCTCGTCTGAGAACCGCTGAGCAGAACATTTCCTATTGTCGTTAGCCATCCATTTTTCATCCCGCGTCACGATTCGATCATGGAGCAGGTCGGATTTCTGTGAACTGTATAACCATCGGGATCATAAGAAACAAACGTAACGAGTCTAAATAGAGCATAAAGATTAAAATGAATAGAAGAACTCCGCCGCTTCCGTATTCCGCGTGACTCGGCAATATAGTTACCCCTTCTTATCGTCCTCAAACTACTTTATTACTTTCAGCGCGAGGGTAGTATTCGATACGGTTCAATACGAACTTTTCTTCGCGGTGTTTCGCGACGGAAAGGACTCCTTACTTCTCGCGGATAAAACTCGATTTGAATAAATTTGTTATTTCTGAATGAGAAACTTTTCGCTGGGAGATGCGTTTTATTCAAATGTATGCGGACGGATCTGCATAATACTCCGGTATGGATATTCAACTGTGAACTCGAGGTGTGATTATAAACCGTCGCATTAATATTAACGCTGAGTATTCGTTTATGTTTTCCGAAAATTTGTTTCGTTGTGCAGAAGGTATTCTTGGAATTTCTGGTTGCCTGCGAAACTACTTCTTCTCAATTTTCTTTGGTTCCGACGGGGCATGCGAGGTGTGCCACTTTGTACGTTATTTTGGTTAAAATACAGAGTATGCGCACCGGTGTTCCCTTTTAATTGTTAGTGTTAGATCGTCCGGGAAGTTCGTGCCATTTCCTGCACAGTATCCTTATTGATCTTCCTTGTGAAAAATCTCGCGTTACTCATAGCGGATAATAAATATTTCGTGTGCAACCCTTTGTATAAATTAGTTATTTTATTATTGTGTAGAAAATACAATTGAGGTCAAGCTCACTGTTACTCGAAACAAACTTTGATGAAACAAAGATTATTCGCTGTTCCTTCAATCTTTTTGCTTTCAACAATTAATTTAGAAGTATAGACAAATGAATAAACATATTGTCGGAGGTGCCGTGTTCAGATAAAAAATGCAATTTCACGATGTTGACTCTATATGTTTATTTTTGGAACTACTGCTCAACTGAGAGCTAGGAAGAGACTGCTTGTCTCCTTAACGTTACAGACAAAATGAAAAACATAATTTGACTCCCCACCCTCGTGCACGTTTCCCAAGAAGGGGAAAATTCACGAGGGTAACGGGGCACGAGTTGACCTTGTAACGAAATTTCTACTAGGCCCCAACACCCTCAACGCACCGTGTGCACCATCAAGTAGCGGGTCCTAAGCGTTTTCGCGGGATTCCCGTACCGACGACTTGGGCCTTTTAGAAACTCGAGGTTTTATGACTCTTCGCACGGCTATTGAGACTGTTGTTAATAAAAAACCTAATAGCAATCCTAGCAGATGTCTTAATGACCCTGCAGGACAGTTTCCTCAAAAATAACCTCTATTGTCGCACGAGTCCTAAAACCTCTCCAGCATTTGCACAGCAAATGTTACCTTTACTGTATGCAGCTGGTCGCTACAATGTTAATGGATGAGAAAAAATTCGAGCCGCGAAGATGCTCGAAAATGCACAGAAATTCTGACAAGGGTTGGCTGCGATCCCGTCGGAAACAAGAATCCAACCGAGTGCCGCGATTCCGCGTAGTGCACGAATCACTCGTACCGCCCCAATAAATAAAAAGCCAGTTACAATAGACTAATAAATCTCGAAAGTATGAGCGTTGCATTCGTGACCACGGGGCAAGTAGCGCGCGGAAAACACATCGATGATTCTAAACTGAAAACGAAGAAAGTGCCCCGGCGCGGCACGGCGTCGCGTCGCGTCGCGTCGGTACGCGTGCTCCTTGTAACTTTCTACCGCGGTCTGCACGAAATTCCTGCGCCCTGCTCGCGAGCATGTTCTCATGAAGTTAATAGCAAGGTTGTAGTTGTTTTTACGCGCTACTAAATCATAGCCTGTCTCGTTCATCAATCCTTCCAGGTACCCTGAACGATTTTAATGACGTAATTCCTCGAAATTACCGCGTGCACTTGAAATTTTCATTCTCCCCAGACCGACTATACGTATTCGCAGCCGCGATGCCGGGCGGTGCGGTGGGTAGAAAATCCGGAAAGTATCCGCGGCTAACAACGTATCCGTTCGGCGCAAGAAGTTAGTTCGTGGAAACAAAGGAAGGACGCTGAATTACCGAAGATTTACTGCAGGCGCCGCCGCCGCCGCGCGCCGTAGACCCATGAATGCTTATGGGTCGAAAGATATTCGTGCTTCTACTTATCTTAATCGTCGAATCGATCTACTGTTACCTCTTACGTCAATTACCGTAGCTGAAAATCGCCGGAATCGGAAGAAACCGGCCGTTGTAACACAGTTTTATTGCGAGCTCCTTAACCCAGATACACGCTTATCGTTCTTCCGGAAGGGCGGCGTTACGGAGGAATTTTATTTTTGCAATTTCCGCATTTTTATATCATTTTCAATTTTGAGAAATGAAACAGTCAGTCGAGAAAGATAATATATTTTGCCTTGTAACGGTAATCCGGGGTCTCTCATGACCCCAGGAGAATCAATTGTACCCTAATTTTAACTTGTACAAGGAATTTCTTTAATTTCTTTTCAACATTTGGATTTTGTCAGCTAAAAGTATTTTCAGTCACCAAAATTCATAAATTTTGACTGATTTTTTGGGGAAATTGCAGTGTGGTGCTCGTTACTTTGAGGAAACAGTACGCTAATTTTCGTATCAGCATTGCAAGATAATCGTACATATGAAATTTCTTTTGAACATTTGGATTTTGTCACCTAAAAGTATTTTCATAAATTTTGAGTGAATTTTTGGGGAGATCTTAGTGTCGTGCTCCTTACTCTGAGGGAACAGTACGCTAATTTTCGTATCAGCACTGCGACACAATCGTACATACGGAATTTCAGTAATTTCTTGTCAACATTTGGATTTTGTCACCTAAAAGTATTTTAATAAATTTTGACTGAATTTTTAGGGAGATCCCATAAACAATACACTATACTTCAGAGCAAAGTATAAATAATTTTGTACACTACACTCCTTACTGTTTACAATGCATCCAAAAGTATTTGAAAATTTCCAATCCTAAAGAAATGCAAGCTATTTAACCTGGTTCAATTTCGCAAAGAACAATTCTACGGCAAGAAATGTCATTTTGAAGCCTTTCCGTGCAACTACCGAGGTCCTGCTGCACTGTCAGGATACTGGGTGCCGTCGAAGGTTAGGGACACTCCCCCCATTTGCGTTTTCGATGTGAAAAAGTGATGTCACGTGATGAAAGAAATCCAATAATTAGAAGATAAATCAGCGCGAGCAGCGACCGATTAAAGCTGGCATTCTCGTCGTGGGGAGAGAGGACGTTAGAATTCCGCAAGCTAGAGGGAAGAGTGATCGGCGCTCGTCGCAATAGCTGCCTCGCCTACAAATTATTCTTCCCGGTGTCCCATAACAACGCTCGCGGCTTTCAAAAGCCGTAAGTGTTTTCGCGCGGGCCAGCGAATATAGATTCCCGCTTGCCAGGTATGGTACGCGGCCATGAATACTTAACGAGGTATAACACGAAGCACATCCTCTCTCTCTCTCTCTCTCAGGCTCTCTCTCTATCTTACGACGTTTCTGAGGAGAATTTCATAAGGAGCAAGATCAATAGCGAACTAACGTTTAGACTATGTGGGGTCTCTATGCTAATGCGGGATCGATGCACGATATGTAATAAGGCTGTGCAGCAACGCGAATAAAAGTCCTGGACGAAGGGAAACAATGTTATCGGGCCGGTGTGATCTCCGTCCGCTTATATTCGGTCCCGAGGCGTCTCTCACCTGGACGCACGCGGTTCTCATCAGCGCGAACGGAGCACAATGCCTCTTCTTCGGCCAGGTATCGATAATGGCCAGCACTTTGCAGCCTGTTCGGCCCGTTCGCGATCCAACACGCACGTGGAACGTGTCCTCTCTCGCACGATTTAGATAGTACCACGAGTGTATCAGCCAGCTACGTCTTGATAATCGCCACCGAGACATTAACTCTTCGCGATCAACCATGTGTGTATGTATTCGCTGTTTCTTTATTCGCGGTCGCGTTGACGACGTTGCACAGTCAGAACAAACGATCTGAATTTTCGTAACATTTAAATTGGGGGAAAAATTGATGTTACTCGAGAGAGAGAAAATTAATTTTTTAAGTCCATTTTGCAATATTTTCTATCGTTTTCGAGTGACCAATGCGTAAAATCAGCAGAGAAAGAAGCCTGTCTTCGGTTCTTATCGAGATATTAAATTTTACTTCTAAATAAAGTTTACTTAAATGGTATTCAATAAGCGAACGCACTATTCGTCGATAGAGAGAAAAACTTGAACAGTCTCGTAAACGAATGAATTTCTATTTCAAAAAATATTACTTACGAAGGTCTGGGTTACGCAACTTTTCAAAAAGTATCTGCCAGTAGCTCGATGAACTCTAGATCACATTTATACAGGGTGAATTCGATAAAGCAGGATACCTAAATATCTCCGTTACTTTTCGTTGTACAAAAAAACTTCGTAGGACAAAGTTACACTGTTTGAAGGGCCACATATAACGTTGCAAGGGAAAAGAATTTCAAGGTCATTTTTATGAGATTTCAAGGTAATCGATGTTTTTTAAATGGAATGATATATTGTTACATGCATGAATTCGTTATTTTGTCAGCTACAACATTACGTTAACAAACTTTGACTGCCAAACTAGAAACCTAAAAAGTTCCATCAAATCAATGTAGGTTATTTAATGAAATAAAAATTGAAAAAAATTATATGTATGACATGGAGTAGTCCTCCAACTTTCTGGCATTTTACAGATCCTAATAAAATTTGGTACGATTAATATATTAGCGTAAAAATTCATTTTAAAACTTGGGCAAATAGTTCCGTCACCCACATATGGGTGACATGGCAGTCAACGTGTTAACAAAACATCGATAACCTTGAAATCTCATAAAAATGACCTTGAAATTTTTTTCCCTTACACCGTTACATGTGGCCCTTCAAACAGTGTAACTTTGTCCTACGAAGTTTTTTTGTACAACGAAAAGTAACGGAGATATTTAGGTGTCCTGCTTTATCGAATTCACCCTGTATATATACTAATAGATCATTAGGTATGCAGCTTATGAATATGATGATCGCGCCATAAATTTAGCGTACGCGTCCAGGTAGCCCAGGCTAATAATGAATATTTTTAATGGAGATTGTTTGCTCCGTATTTACGCTGTGACTGCTCATAGACCATATCGGGATCTGCCATCGTATACACGTCAAAATGATTTCCGCTTTACTATTGCTAATTCAACGTTTAATTAAGTGTCTTTGACATAATGTATTCTAAACGAGGCAAATTAGTAATTAACCGATGTATAATTCGGGACGCGGATATAAATCGTGTCGTATTATTTGGTATTGCGTGATATTTAGATTACAATGTTTTCCCATTTCAGGCTGGAAAATCGATCGCATGGGTCTGGTGCTTGCTATGCGTGTGTTTCTACATTTGCGGTGTCGCCTCGAAAGCTGGTGAGTAATTTCAATTTTATTTTTATTATTATCGATAACCATTCAATGCACTTCACAGTCCCTCCACATTAATTCTTTTATTAAATTGAAATAGACTGAGTTTTATATACTGTAGCTTTTATATAATTTTCACTGCAGCAATAATTTAATTGTTCATTATTCTAGCCAACCACAACGATTTTCATACGAGTACAGTAAAATTCAAGCTTGTATAATTTTCACGCCGACTAACAGGTAGTTCCATCAAAAATTGATTTCCGACGGATACAGCCAATCCATCACAGGGTCAAGAAATTTTAGAGAGTTGGCATCGGAAAGATAACAAGCACAGAAAGTTCGCATCAGGAAATGACATTACATACTGGATCATATTTCTGTGAATGGCTATGCCCATAAATCAGCCTCCTGCGAGGATAGCATATTTGTTACCGCCTCTTCTATCGCCGTTCCTTAAGAAAACTAAGAGGATAGTAATCGCGTCATTGCCTCTTAACTCGAAAAGTTTCTTCCCGATTTTCCCCGTCGCTCTTTCTCGTTTCTCCATCCTGTTGCCGTTCCGGATGACTATAATCCCTTCGCCCACTATCGGTGGAACTTGTTTTCGAGAGTTAGTCCACTAACGGCTTAAAAGGAATGCTCGTCAGTTAGCGGATATGGGTGACATTTTGCCACGTGGTTTATCCTCTCGTTCAGTCTTAATACTATCCCATTTATCCTCCCGTTTATCCTCTCGCGCGACGACTTCATATTTAGAAGAGTTTCGCCCGATCGATTTTACCAAGTAGCAAAAATATCTCTACCAGCTAGTAAGACGTCGTTCCTTAGATTTGCACATGAAAAATTTTTATAAGTTCAAAAGCTGAATGATTAAACAATAAAAAATATAAATCGACCCATCAGTTCTGCTCGTTATCAGCGTTCTCCGCGCGCCATTGCAAAAGTCTCGACGCCATCGTCATTTTATCAAGTAGCAAAAATATTTCTACCAGCTAGCCAAACATCATTCTTTAGATTTACACATAGTAAATTTTTATAATATAGAAAGCTGAATAACTAAACAATAGAAAATATAAATCGACTCATCAGCTTTGCTCGTTATCAGCGTTCTCCGCACGCTATTGCAAAAGTCTCGACGACCATCGTCATTTTATCAAGTAGCAAAAATATTTCTACCAACTAGTCAAGCATCGTTCCTTAGATTTACACATGATAAATTTTTATAATATAGAAAGCTGAATAACTAAACAATAAAAAATATAAATCGACCCATCAGCTCTGCTCGTTATCAGCGTTCTCCACGCGCTATTGCAAAAGTCTCGACGACCATCGTCATTTTATCAAGTAGCAAAAATATTTCTACCAGCTAGCCAAACATCGATCGTTAGATTTACAGATACGAAAATATAATAAGCTCATAAGCTCTGCTCGCCGTCAGCGTTCTTCACGCGCCATTGCAAAAGCCTCGACCGACCATCGAACTGCAAATATGTCTCCACGACTTTCAACGGAATTCGGCGCGCGTATTAACTCGCCCATAGATCCGTGAACCGTTTCGACTCGGTGCATGTTATTTGCCGGTGCATCGTCGGCAATCGAATTCACGATACGGACGTAACCGGACGTGACCGAACGTAACGTGTCCGTCTCGAATTCGCGTCGGTGGATTGCATTAGAGAACCGGGTGGTAATTTCAAATGATCAGACTGCGGGATTAGTAATTGCACGCCGAATGTTTCTCTTTCCCTCGAGGGAGGGCCCGGATTTGATCGTTATTTGTGTTGGTAGTTCGACGATTTGTCAGCGATTGGCGCGGCAGGCTTACGTAGCCTGGTGGAGCTCTCTGTGCTGATAGTTGCCGCGGTGGCAAACTCTCGGCGGCCGCGGCGCGGAAAGGGACCAAAACCGTTGAAACGGCCCTGCAACGTTTTCAGCCTCGATTCCCACGATACCCGGCTTGACCATTTAGAGAGAGTTATGCACCGGGCTGCAACAGTTTCTCGACACAGTGCCAGATCTCTCTCTCTCTCTCCCTCTCTTTTTGTCCAATTACCGTACGGCTACTTCTATCCTTTGGCCATCCGAAATAGCACTCGTTGCGCGCCCTCCAGTCTCACCTCGACGCTTATCTCGCAACACCTAAATACAGCCTTCCGGGTGTTGCCCGGGCGAAACTACTGGATTTATATTAAAGCTACTAATAGCACGACCTCCGCAATTACTGCCGCGCGCGGATCGAGTGTCGGCCCCGGTCACCGGTATTATCGCAGCCGCGTTACCAACGATCACGAAGTCGTATATTTCCCTTCGTTCCTATCACTTTCATTGTGATCCGAGAGATACCTGCCAGCCAGCCGTTAGCCTATATCGAAAAGTAAAAGCTGCCGAGCCGATACGTCGCAGGCCAGACAAGCTGTGATGCTGTCTCAGTGGAGATATCATTTTTATTTGAATAAAAGTTGACTGCTTGGATGAATACGACACTAATTTTTCTTTTATCGTATGCCTGTAACATTCTCTCCGTAACTATCGAAGAGATCTCTATCGTAACTGTCCAAATTTTATCCCCACCACTATGAGGATCCCGCTAATTTTTTTTTATCGCAAGAATACAGTATTCTCTCCGTAACTGTCAAAAAGATCTCTATCGTAACTGTCCAAACTTTTACCCCATCACTGGGAGATCCCCTTGGAACCAGTCAAGCTGTAAACACGATAGATAGAAAAGATGGAATGGATAGATCGAAAAAGATTGAAACTTTTCTAATTTTTGATTTATTTTTATGAAATTTTTATTACCTGTCTCTCTTTTATTATTAAAATAATATCCAACACCAATTACTTGCGCAATAAACGATTAAACTCTGCTAGAACTGTCGCTCGGCGGTCCCGAAGACACGACAGTTACGGAGAGAATACTCTAACTGAATAATTTAACTTTACGAAACGTATCTTCAATATTTCCGTTTCACCTTAATTATTGCTCAACTGACCGTCGTTAACCTATTCCTCTAAGTAGTATTTTTCGAGAGCGTATCGATAGCAACGATCGCGCTCGGTTTTTCAGCGCGCGTCGAACCCGGCTGCGCTTCCTGTCCGTTTCGGAGAAGAGATTGCGACTACTCGACGCGCGACGGTGCGTACATTTCATCCATCTTAGGGAGCTATCTCCACGCCAGTTTTTCGCGTTTACTTTGCAGCAGAGGCTGCGCGCGTTCGCGGCCGTCGTCCATCGCGTTCTTCGCCGCTTGTACACCTATGAGGTACACCGGGGCCTGTTCGCAACCTCCGCGCAGCGCCGGGCTTCGTAAACATCGACACCGTTCCCGGCACGCTGCGCGGCATATAAAGTCGATGCAGTCGTAAAAGTAACGTTACGTACCCGTGGAAATCCTTTCGATAAATCACCGAAGATTATGAACTGCCTGCCGGATTTTTTCACCGGCGCGATGCTCGCGGCCGAACAAAGCCGTCCGTGGCCTTCTCTTGGTAGCGGCGCGACGCGACGCGGCGCAGTGCGTCTTTTCTCTTCGGACCTTCCTTCGTAAATTCGGTTTCTCTCCCCTGACGATACCGCGGCAAGAACTCGCCGACAACCGTTCACCTACGATTCCGTTCGCAGTTCATAAGGCATGTGATACACGGCCACGGCGAGACCGGCCGAAAGATATGGGTCGCGATCGGCACGCTTGCTCCTTGAGTATGCACTTTCTAATGCAGCCGCCGCGCTTTCCAAGAAATGGCCACAGTTCGACGGTAGCTCACCTTCCCTCCGAGAAACGCATTTTAGGAGGATGTATCGCGATCGCACGATCGCCGCCTGTTGCCGGGAACAACACCGTCCTGGAATTTTGTTGATACGCGAGATCCCGACACGCTCGCGGATCCCGTGCGATTTATTTCGCTCGGACAGCTCCAAGCCAAAGTCACTAGTTACTTTAGGTTGTTGCTTCTTCCTTGAAATAAAACCTGGTCGCTTTTGATTTTATTGAACTCTTTAATCCATCTGGTTTAATGCATTTAGTGTAATGTGTAGACTCCGGATCTTTACGCATTTATAGGAAAATTGAGTAAATGAAATTCAAAATTGTAGGAAAATTTGAAAAATTGAAGTCAAGATATTTCTCATCTATTAAATTTACTAAGGGAAGAAACATTCTATTTCTAATATTCTATTTAGTTTTTATTGCTTGCAATTTGTGCAGGCAATTTTTATTTTGCGTAATGATCCGCAGTCTAATAATATGGTATACAAACCAATTCGATTTATTTAACCATGATAGTTCCAAATCAGTGCGTCTGGTTTATTTCTTGTTTGTAATCTTCCTTCCTTGAAAAAAACGTACAAATAATATTATGTCAAATAGACAAACTAGATTCATTTTTTGTTAAAGATTGTAATTTTTTTTCATTAAACCATTCAATCTTTAAAAACAGCAAAAATATTTGAGGCGCAAAACCGTTAGGTGACTCGCCGTGTATATTTCTACAAATGGTAGAATAAAACCATCCTCTACGTAAAGAACGTGTGAAATTGACACGAGGGTGGGATAAGCAGGTTAGGTAAAAGTATTTGAACGCGAATGTTTCGAATGCCGGCTGGAACTGCAACCAGGTCCGCCGACAATCCGATATGATTGTTCGTATACAAGAATAGCGTACACCTTTGGAAACCGTTAAATTCCGGTTGTGTTTCACGGGGGACACGCGGCAAAGGTAAGCGGAGAAGATATATCGATGTGCAAACGAACGGTGACCGGATACCCCTTTATCGCGTACCGAGGTGCTTCCTTAATAATTCACGCGTGCATAGTGGCACCCTAGGAGCCAGGCGCCTTATGAGTGTTCTCACCTGACAGCGGAGGGTCAAAAGAGGCCCACGGACGAACGCGAACACAAAAGGCGCAGCTCGGCTACGAACAAATGTGTGCCTCTCGGCTATGATCTTTCTCGAAAAGGTTAACGTCGAACGCTAATGGCCGCGGCAAACGAAGATGCACCGCTCCTCTCGAATGAAACTTATTCCCGCTAAGACGCCGGATGACATTTGCCTTTTCTCTTGTGCGCCTTACCCACTTCGAGCGCAGCGCGCGGCGCGGCTCGACGCTACGCGGCGCAGCGCGCCGTATCCGGACCGCATCTTTAATGAACACTCTTTTAATGGAGAACGAAAACATACTTTTCTCGGGGCACAGCACGGGAGATCGGCAAAGCTGCTGCCACGATCATCTTCGAATGTAGGAGACGACGTGTCACCCGATCGAAGGAATACTTAACCTCCGGCAACTTTCGCCCATCTTTCTTGCCGCGTGAGATTCGATACTTTCGATGAAATTGTTGTTGCTTGCTATCGGACTAAGCATCTTCGCGCACGATTCTTTTTTTCAACGTTACGAACCTCGGTAAAAGCGTACTTCAGCTTATACACGTGAACACACTGGTGGTGGATTCAAATCTATGATAGATTCATGCACGAAATATTTCTTATAATTTTTTTTACAGAGCGTGATCGAGAGAAAAAAGGGTTTTAGATTTTCACCCGTTATATTACTATCTGCATTATATCCTAGAAATAGAAATAATATTCTTTAAGTTGAGACTAGGTTCAGTGTACATGTAAAATTAAATAAACATATCAAATGGTATTATTTTATCAATATGAAAGTAAATAATCATTCACAATTAAATAGAGAGTAACCTGAGTGTCTTTTAGAATATCCTGAAATTTGTATTAGGATAATATTTTATGTAAACAATAAAATTATTCTACCAGTGTGATTTCAAGTAGTATTTTTGTCAACATGAAAGTAAATAACTATTTATTGTAGAATTAAATAGAAAGTAACCTGAGTGTCCTTCAGAATATTCTATAATTTCTATTGCATATTTTACGTGAACAATAAAATTTGTTTACCACTGATTTTGCATACGGATAGTTGTTTCTAAACGGAATATAACAATGAATGAAGTGAATGAATCGCCTCGCGCGAGAGTAAGATGATCCTTTTTTCATGCTTCATACCTAGTTGATTCTTTTCCAATTTTCAAGACGATGATTCCGTAATTATTTGATGCCCGGGCATTTCTGAGATCCATGAATCTGTAATTTATCTGTAAAACGAATCGGTCTCGGTCGTCGGCCACGCTAGCCGTTCAAATTGATTTAAATCTTCCCGAAGTGAAAGCTCAACGCGTTTTGCGCTAACTGGATTACAATTACTGATATATCCCGATTTATCCCGTCACTGGCCGGCCAGTCTACCACAAAAATATAACACCGACGAGTTCGTGAAGCATTTCAACAGATGGTGCTTAATGTAAACTGTCGCTCACGGTTTGCATGAAAAAGATCACGAGATTACTGCCTCCGCGAATTGAACGCTTCGCTTTGGCCAAGTCATGTTTCCGGTTGGACAGATTTCTTGCACCTGCTCGAGCTACTTCATGGAAACTTTTCCATTGAATTTAAACAGAAGGTAAATGAGACCGGACACTCGTTACGGTTTATTTAATTTTGGATGTTTCATAGATCTTCGCACATTTTATATCTCAAAAATCGTCGACTAGTCAAGAATTTTTTACTTTACCGTTGTTCGTTGGAAAACTTATTCAATAAATTTTTAAATTCGTAAAAACTGTTCTTTTTAGTTTGAAAAGTTTTGTATGTTATAAATAAAACACAAATTATCCTTACCCCGTTTTTAAAAAAATTTTCTTTTATTCTACAGTGGATCCATGTATTTCAACACTCGATTCTCGAAAAGTTGTCAATATTTAAGCAGTAATAATTTCCTAAAATATTACCACACGATCATAAAATTTGACTCATTTTAAAGCAGAAAGCCTCTACTTCCAAAATCCATTATTCATTTTACTCCAAGATTTTTTTTCATGACGTAGCGAGCGAGAAACTGAAGACGTGTTTTTTATTGAAAACGTTACACATTCTAACGTCTGTGAAGATTTTGAAAAATTTTTCTTGTGACTGAAACCAACATAGATTTCAAGATTGAAGCTTCCTCTTTACAACGACACCTTAAAAATTGATGTACGATTTTTTTTAGCCGTTTCATAGAGGTTCGAATGAGAGCTGTGCCGTCAACTTTACACTAGTATAAGTTACACCAAGGGGGCTATACACGACCGCACTTGTTCCTCATTTTTGTTGCATAGAACAGTGAAAAAAAATCGTACATCAATTTTTAAGATATCGTTGTAAAGAAAAAGCTTCAATCTTGAAATCTGTGTTAGTTTCAGTCACGAGAAAAAATTTTCGAAGTGTTCACGGACGTTTGAATGTGTAACATTTTCAAGAAAAACTACCTCATGAAAAAAGATCTTGGAATAAAATGAACGATGGTGTGGTCATTTTTTACGAAATTATTAAACGGATATTTGGTGTTGAAATACTTCTTGGATCCACTGTAACCCAATCCCGTTAATTATTAGAAACCTTTCCTACGTGTACTGTATAGCAGTCTAGAAAGTAGAATTTAATTGCTTTTGCCAAAGATCAACAATGAAATTGCTACGGAGTGCGTGAGAAAATTTTCTACTATATGCAAACGTTAATTTGACGTCAGAGGTTTCTCAGCAGCCTGATAGGTAACAAATGCGAATCGTTCAAGAGATTGCTGAAAATATCGAAGTTATTTAGTGGGATACAGTGCCAAATGTCAGTGAGATTGCGAATAGGTAATTACAGTTTACATCTACGGAAAACATTGCTCGGTAAAGGTAACTGGTCTACAATATTCCATGGATCGTCTAGATCCATTTACATCTACGTAGAATGAGGTAACAACGCTCTAGAATAGACCTTTGTAGTATGCGAGGTATAATCGTGCTCTATTATGCAGCTAAGCTGGTGTATTGCTTCGACAGAGGTATTAGAGGAAAATTTATGAAGGATATTAATCTAATGAGTGGCTTTTGTTCATTTGTTTCAGGCTTGTGCGAGGTGGAGTCGGGCCAATCCAATATCATTCTTGATATCGAGGAGAGCAGAGGAAATGGTGAGTCCATCGGTTTAATTCAATTTACACTTTACGTCGCGCCGGTTTGATCGGCTCCGGTAATCCCGATCAATTAATATCCCATTGTCGTTTACCCACGAACAGCCGTAATTAGCTTACCTTGTTGCTGTAAGCAATTTCAACAGCGCCAATAATTTGTCCACAATACCGTCGAATGAGTAAACGTTCCACGCAGAAATTTTAGTAACGTTGTCCAGCGACACCCATTAATATTCCAATGCTCTAAAAAAAACGATAACTTTTTGATATTTGACCATACGATTTAAACTTTCTCGAGAAATTAGGCCGATTAGTTTAGTACGTGATGTGAAAAGAAATTTTTTCAAAAATTGCAATTGGTCGGAATTATAGTGAAAATACTAAAAGTTGCGATTTACAATTTGTTTATGTGCATTATTTTATTGCAGTTAAGGGCTGAAAGTAGTGAAAAAACTGCAATTTTTACGATCTTTAAACGAGTGCCATTGCAACGCTGACTGATTTCGATGAAATTTTCAAAATATATTTAGTTGATACAGATCTACGAAACGTGTTTTTTAAATTTTCGATATAAGCCCGCATAAAAAAGTTGCAAAATACAACTTTTAGTATTTTCTCCGCGACTTCGACCAATTGCAATTTTTTTCAATAATTCCTTTCGCATTACGTAACAAGCCAATTGTTGTGTAGTCACTTCTTCTCTTTTTGCGAATATTTACGCTGTACTTTTAGAAAGGTTATTTCACTTTATGATTTTATCGATAATGAATGTTAGCATATAATTACTAAGATTCAACATTGAAAAGGTAGATTAAAGCAAAAACCAAAGTTATCGAAGACTCAAAGCAGTTCATTAAAATTCTCCTAAACAAACGGTAGCGAGTTTATCTACGAGGAAAATTAAATACCATCGCGAGACGACTTTGACGTAGTTAAAGTAAAACGTTCGGGTACATATTTGCTACTTAATTTTGCTATAGCAGCGACACATTGAAGCAAACATTTCGACACGAGTAAAATAATTAATTACGTTATAGAGTAATGTGGAATAAAATACAAATTGTTGATCTCATTGGAAATATTTTTTCGCGAATCAATCTTCCACAGATTCAATTATCGATGTCTCCTCTTTACGACGACAGCTTAAAAATTGATGTACGATTTTTTTTCACTGTTTTATGAAACAAAAGTTGCTACGAAGTTGGCTGTGCACCTCTCATTTAAATCTTAATAAAACGACTAAAAAAATTCCATAAAATTTTTTTGTGCGGTGGTAAAGGAGAGACTTCAATCTTCAATTCCGTGGAAGAATTATTCACGAGGTGTCGATGAGTCAAAACATAATCGTGTGTGTTTCAGATCATTTTAAAATATAAAAGAAAACTGTATTTCTATTGTTATACGTAAGAATATTAATTCTACAATATAAAATACTAATGCAAAGTATAGGTATTTACAAATTTTTCAGAATCCTCTGTTCCTACCTCAGATCTATAGCACATCGCCATTTACACGAACACGTTTTAATAATTGTGAAACACAAAACACTACGCGACACACTTTCCGAAACCGTGACAGCGAACGAGAAGAAGTTACTCCAACCACGATCAAAACAGTTTTGAGATTGTCACCTGGGTTTTTTCGTGAATGATGACGGTGGATTTAGGTGGGGAAATGTAGCGTTTGTTAATTGGCCAAGGGTGTGTCGGAAGGACGTTGGATCGAGGAGTGGGAAACTGTCAAAGAAATTCCTTTTTGTATTGTTGTCGGTCGTCAATGTTATGATTTGTAAGTGTATGTCCGCCCGTCGCTTCGGTGTATCTATCGCACGTGTTGTCCAGTTGTCGGAGCGCGGTGGTTGTAAAATAATCGGCGAATTCGGAGCCGATCTGTTTGCGTTTTTTGCCTGCTAGAACGTTCTTTTCGGGCATATCGCTAGTAGTATCATGAAGAAACGGTACGAGACGGAACACAGACTTTTCTCGAAATATCAATATCTCCTTGGAATCTCCTTTTGTTTCCATTGAACAGCCTTCATCGAATGCATTGCATGCTGGGAAAGCAAAGTTTTCGCGTGGAAATTGCATTAAGATCGCAGAACTATTTTGATCGTTGTCGGAGTAACTTCTTTCGTTCGCTGTCACGATTTCGGAAAGTATGTTGCGTAGTGTTTTGTGGTTCGCGTAAATAGCAGTGTCCTGTGGATCCGACGGAGAAACAGAAGGTTCTGAAAAATTTGTAAGTACCTATACTTTACATTAGCAATTTATTATGTAGGAGTAATATTCTTACGTATTACGATGGAAATACAGTTTTACATCGAGTTAGACCCGACATTAACTTTTGCACCAGTGTGATTTACACTTATTTTACTGTAGCAACAAGTGTTGTATTTATCAGCTGTTCCAGATATGTTAGAGGGGTGGTATGTAACTTGGGGAACCTCTTTTCTTCCACTAAAACTTCACTAATTCTGTTTATTTCTTCGAGAAAACTGTAGATATCGAAATTTCGAGGCAAGAGGTTCAGTGGTTCAAAAGTTATAAACTCTAAAATTCACTATTTAACCCAGACCTAACCTACACTGTGCTTACCAGTACGCAGTCAAGTTACGCGCATAGCTGACGCAACGAACATGACGGTATAAAAATGTCTGTCAAAATCAGTGTTAAAACCACTCGGAAAAAATATTAAATAGTAAATTTTAGCGTTTATAACTTTTGAACCAGTGAACCTCTTATCTCGAAATTTCGATATCCACAGTTTTCTCGAAAAAATGAACAGAATTAGTGAAGTTTTAGTGGAAAAAAAGAAGTCCCCCAAGTTACAGAGCAGCTCTTAGAGCTACAAAATTTTTTAGGTCAGAAAATTATGTTAGAAAAACTTCCTATACATATGGGAATATAATTAAATCATATGATGTAACAAGTTTCGAAATAAAAGGAACACTTCGAGCTATAAAGGGTTATAAAATACGCCAAAGCAAAATTGAAAGGGGGCTGGAGTTATGGCGGAGACTGTACCCATGACTCTACCTGGAAAATAAGGCGGTGCCCAAATAATAATAATACGATCTGGGGACAATTCAGTTGTTCCGCGAACGTTAACCGGTTCGTGTCGGATCTTGCGTCGCGATAGTGCCGGTGAAATTGTTCTGGGAAAGTCCTGGATTTTCTCAAGCAGCGACGATGGGGGCTATGTTTAAGGTTTCGGCGAGGCGGAAGCGTTTGTTACGAACTCGTAACTGCATTAGCTTCACTGTTATTATTTTTACGACAGTACACGATCCTTATCAGTCGTGAATCATTTTTACAGCTTGCAGAAACTCGAACGTCAATTTATAGAACAAACTGCCTCTCGCTAGCACGGCTAATGAATCCCGCCTTCGTCTTCGTCTTTTCTGTCGATCTAATATGTATCTATGCGTCGTACAGGACGTGTTTCGAACGTGCTTGCTTTTTAATGCGATTCGATTTCGCTATGAATATGATCTCTCGCTACCGAATCTGTCTTTTATCCGTTCGAAACTGGTTTGTAACGCACCGTTAGCTCGTATTCACCGGCTAATGCCGTTAAACGATACTTAATAGTGATTGAATGTTATCTAAAATTATTTTGCAAAAAACTAGCACAATGACACCGCGCGCGGCGCAGACTATAAAACAATAAATCATGCCCAAGTGAAAGCACGCGAATGAAATGTAATCAGCTCTGTGTCGGACTTTTTATGAAATATCGGACCACACATGTATGTTCAAATTTTTTTTTTGTCGCACTGGTGTTGTAATATACAGAATTGTATTAGATTCTGCACGTGAAAATGAATAATTTTTAAATGTTCAAAAAAATCATATTTTTATACTGAATTATTACTTCATTCTATATAGTGCTTTATATTAATTATGAAGAAAGGATATATGCAAAATAAATATTGTCGCTATATAGACAATTATTTAAATTCTTAATTATTCTAATAAACTGAAAATAATTCAACAGTATTTTAAAATTCTCTAAGTACGTTCCCTGCTATTTATTTTTGCTATAAATGTATAAAATTATTATTATTGATTTCCAAGCCTTTCTGAAAAGGAGTTGCTAATTTCACGAATTTCATTAATATTAATAATGCAGATATTTAAGAAAGGATCGATGGAATTAAAGTCTGAATTTTTCGACGGCAATCTGTTCGCGAAATATAATGGAAGTGTGTCACGCGAACAATAATTGTTCGTAGTATCAATTTCCCAGGACGAAATTGTGCGGAAAGAATGGCTCGCGCGATGTAATTAGGAATCGTTCGGTGCCACTAATGAGATATTGCTCGATATCCCGCCTAGTTTGCGAAGATAACATTAATTATCCGTAACAGCGAGGACAGCGGCGGCGTAAGCACCAGGAAGTCACTTTATCGGCTCTCGCTGAATCTAATAAAAGCATCTTGAGTTTTTCAACGTCATTTTCTCAACGCAGCTTTCTTCGATAACGATTCCACTGCCCAGGCGCCCACGATATTATTTCAGAACAAACGCGGACAATAAAACCGTAAAATAATATTCTGGTGGGGAAAGGTCTGTCGAATAAGCACGCCGCCATGTTGTACACGCGCCATCTTGATAAACGAGGTTGCGCTCGATTAACTTTCGTAATTATATTCTTACCTAGCGAACTTCGGGGAATTATGTCGTCCACAAATTTCGCGTAACTTCGTCTCACGGTAGCTACGAGATAATTGTTACTCCGAAGTAAACAAATCGAAATTTTCTCGCTCGATAATTGATTGCAGAATATTTTTCAGTGGAACGCGGCGAGTCACTTTGCGGCTTCGGATTTTTCGCTTTTACATCTTATTGTAATCCACATCGCGATGAAAAATCGATTCTATTTATATCATCAATTTTTTTTTTAAATATAGCTCTGTTAATAATTATCGTAGAAATTCTCCACATAAAAATACATTTAATATTAACCCTTTAACTGCGGGTACTTTTAGCACAGCCGATCGTTTTAAACGCAAAAAAATATGTATAATGAAAATGTGGAAATAGGTATATACATTCTAAATTTTATTTATATTACTGAAATGATATTCTATTTTAAAAGATTTTTTTTATTGTATTTATTTTGTTTTTATTTTAGTGGTATACAATAAGCTCCTGCCGCTATTTGATATCAGCAAAGATTAACATATTGTTTATATACCACACCCGCCTCTGGCTATAATTTTAGTATGTGATTTATAAACCACACCCGCAGTTAAACGGTTAAATATTAAAAATACATACGTTTGTATTACTCCCCGCCATCGGGCGCCGAGGTCGTGTTTTGATTGGTCCGTGTGTTTCGTTAATAACTCTAACAATTTTCGCAAAGGAAAATGTCACTTAAAACGACCTCAGGAAATTTCCACTTTCAAGGAAATCGAACATTTTTGGGACACCCAGTATTACTGTAAACATTGAACCTAGGTGTCGATTCAGTTACGGAGTACTTTCGATCGACGCGCATTCGGAAAAACGAGAAAGTAATTTACACTCGAACTTTTAATGCAACTGTAAACGGGAAAATGTGAAAGGTTAAAATTTCACGTGGAATGTGCGAACTTTTCATCGGCCGGCGCGAATATATTGGCTCCGATTACCGTGCTCCCTGTGGACAAATCCATTCTCACCGCGTCGCTGGTACAATCGGTTCACGGACTTTAAATTTTTCAGCGATCGATCAGAGAACCGTGCCGGAGGAACTTCCGGTATCTGGCGATCCCTACAACGAGACTACACTGGAGCTGATCTTTCCTGGAAGACAGCCTCGTTTCAAATTGCAAGGCAAGAAACTGCAGCTCCTGGAGCCGTTGGACAGGGACGATGAAAATCTTTCGCACGTTGTTTTCCAGGTAAGCGACGATTCAGCTTACCGACTGTTGCTCCCCGCGCCAAATGAAATTTAGCCAATCCCCGTTATGCGGGCTTTGTGTTTATTTATGCCGCCGGCGCACATGCACGCGCGTCGATCGCCGATGTGTCTTTGCCTCCGGAGAAAGTTTCGCGTGTGTTTCTGCGTAATTTGTTTCGTACCTCAACGTGTCGCTAAATACGAACAGCTATCGCAATCGGCGATAACTATACCAGCCTATACATATACAAGGGGAACGTTCTGAATCTGCTTTAGACATTGTGCCAGAGTAACGATAGTTAGTTGATAAACAAGCTGTTTTTAGTATGAAAAATATTCGACCGAGTACTAAAGTCTGTTTTACTGCTAATTCTAATTATCAATCGCAGTTTGTCGGATAGGAGGTATCGTTTAGTACTAACCGCTTGTGAATATCTCGTTTTGATACAAAAAAACTCGAAGCAAAGAAAATAGTCTAATCGAACAAGTTTTGAACAGTCGAATATCGAACAAATTAGAATTTTAAATCAAATGAGGACATCAAACGCATTCCAATCGTGATTGTCGCTTTTAGTTACGTGTGGCATATGACGTGATCCGATCGATAAGGATCATTAGGCGACGTTGTCCTTCTCCGCCTTCGTCATACACTTATCACAAGAATCATTTGTTAAAAATACGATACACGCGTTTGATTACTGGACTGCGAACAATTATGCACATTTAGATGAGCAAGATTTCAATGATAACGGGATATTTGTTTCTACGATTTCCGAGGCAATAAGGTAACAAAATCTTCACGAGATGAATATAGCAATTTCCAAGTGCATTTGTTAAGAGTTTTTCTGTTCAGACGAAAATTTTTGCAATTTTTGATACGCTATCTCGGCGAAGTACATCGAACATTCAATTTCGAAAATCGAAAGTAGCCTTCCCGAGAAAAATAATGATGAAGAGAACACGAATTTCATCACGCAACATTTGATCGATAGGTTTCTTCACGCAGGCAATAAATTGCAAATACTTTGAAGCGGTCACGTTTGGACGCGACTCGATTTATTTGATGGAATACTTTTTGCCGCGGATGTAGCAACTAGGTTACATTAGAACAAAGCCGAATGTTCGACGGCCGGTTTTCTTCGCTAATTAAGCGATCACCGGCGTAACGACGAAATTATTATGTATTGCATAATTCGTTTCGCGTTCGTACGTTGGCGTGCTCGACGAATAATTTCGCGTTCGGTATGCGGTTCGTGCCGCCTAGTTTAATGGTATTCCATTAGCTTTCGATTTCGATTAAATAGACTGTCACGTGGAAAAAATGCCGGATAAAGTCTTTAAACCTGACAATCGCTAATGACCGTGATTGAATGGCCGATTGTCCGACGATCGGTCGTTTTTCGAGCGAAATCCTCGTTATCGTAAGTAACAGCGATGCCGGTCACGCGCAAAATTACGGCCGCGTTCCTCTCATCGCAATGGTAACGGCGACGTGCTCATTTAAAAAGGTTTTTGCCAGGAAACGTACACTGCGAGACGGAGGCAAACGATCGATTCCGCACTTGGCACCGTTCCGTTGCATCTCGACGAGACGTAAGAAGAGCCCTCCGATTCTCGGAAAGGAATCTCGTTACTCGTCCATATAATTTTTTCTGTCGTTCTCCACGATAAACGAGGAGCCACGGCGAAACCGGAAGCGAGTTGCTTTTCGACCGATCTCTACTAGACAACTGTAGATCCCCCCCCCCCCCCCCTTGTTTTGATCGGTTTTGTAACGCACGAAGAGAGATCTATGTAACGGTGATACGTATTCGGTCGTGGCATATGAAATGTCCTATTCGTAACAGGTACTTCAAACAAACATAATTAATACTTACTGTACAATATTTACTGTACTTAACATTTGGCCATTTACTAAAAAACGATGACCATAAAATTAGTGGCATTGAATATTCATTTATTCGATTTTGAAATGAGCTAAATTATTATCAAGTCGCTAATAATTAAAAATAGGCAGCACTCGTAACAAATTATTCACGCTGCAGTCAATGTGTTAATAAACATTAAATTTAGCTTTATAACTAGACTGCGGATCTTTATGTAACATAAAAATTTTCAATCTGAATTGCAACAAACTGAAGTAACATAGAAATTTATTTCCTTTCTTAATCCATTTAATAGGTCGAAAATAATAGAAAAATATTTCTAAATTCTTATTTTCTTATTTTTACTGTTTTAAATTACTTGTATTAATTTTTGTCATAAATGCATCAAATCCGCTGTCTAATTATAACCGTTCTAGTATTCGAACAGTCACGTTTCCCTGTTCAATTCGGATAATCGAGGTTCTACTGTACCCAATACGCAGTGTCCTAAAAATGTTGTACTTCCTTGAAGTGTGCGATTCCTGAGCTCGTTTGAAGTAACTTTTTCCTTTACGAAAACGTTCTCTGCGGCTTTGTTAAGACGGGTGTTGGTATTGGCCGAGCCAGAATCTGTCCTCTGTAGCCGCGTTCCGATTGGTTCGCGTTTTTCGTTAATAACTCCTCAACAAATCCGCGTAGAACATTTTCGCAAAGAAAAAAGTTATTTGAAATGACTTCGAGAATGATATCTTTGAAGGATGCACGACATTTTTGGGACACCTTGTATATAACGTTTCCTGTCCTCGTTCGCGATAAATGAGGAGAACCACGATGAAACCGGAAGCGATAACAGACAACTTTGGACTCTCTTTTCGTTTCGATTGGTTCTGTAACGCTTTGAAATACTCGAGGAGAGATCCCTGTAACGGCGAGACCAGCTGCATCGAAAAATTTCATCCAGCTGGAGCACGAACGCGATCGTTTCCAATTCGCAACGGTCAGACTGCTCTCGACGCACTTCCACCGTCCTGTCTAATCTTCTTGAATACACTGTTAGACGGTCGGACGGACGTTATCGGTTACAAGAAAGCGAGAAAATGAAACTCATCGCGATAAATGGAATTTCAGGATACACGTTATTGGCGCGAACGTAACATTCTTTCGCGCTCGGGCTTTAATAAGAGAAACGATTGGGTTCGTGTGATTTTTATGAAAATTCAACGGTTCACTTTCTTAATTGCTTTATCGTTTTGTGCTGCGCAGTTATGCTTTCCGCATGACGGAACTTCACAAATTTCTAACTTGATTCGTCGGAACCCGCAGAGGTGTGTTAGAAAAGTGAAAACCGCCGTGTATCTCGGCCAATGCTGTCTATAGTTTGTGAAAAAAAAGTATGTTTGCGATCAAACACGTATAATATAATCTATTATATTTTAAAAAGAAAGCTTCACGACAAAATCTTTTCAAACGCTTTTACAGAGGTTTTAATTTCTGTAAATTCTGAAAAATATCTCGGTGGAAAATTAATACTGGCGTGCGAAAGTAGAGTCTTCAAGCTTTAAAACGAGTCCGAGTTAATTGCTGTACGATTGTTTTTTACGAGATTCCCGAGAATCCGAAATTTCATGTTCGAACGCTTTTTTTATGCACTGTAAGTACCAGCAATATAATCACGTGGTGCACTTTCTAGTTTACACTATCGGCTAATCAGAGAGATCGCTAAATAATTATTTACATTACCGTTGTTCATCAAACAATTATTTAACGCGTAACTATTAACGAGTTTCTATCTACCAATTGGATAGAGGTGAATATTAAAAATTTACGTTGTCACGTTTACATAATATAATTTTGAAGATCCACTTAAGGGTTAAATGGTTCTGAAGAGGCGCGGCTGTTATTGAAATTAGAGCAGCTTGGATAATGTTCGGAGAACGTATGACGTTGTTAGACTTCCTGTTTTGCAGAACAGGCGGCGGTACATTACATTTAACGAAATTAGTTGCGAAGGCTTTCACCGCAACAAATGGTGACGGCGAACGTGTTAAACAATTTGGTCGTGCCGGTCTTCGGTGACCGCCGCCGCGCGCGTTCAACCTGTCAATATATTATTCGCGAACGCGTTGCGTCGCACGGAGCGGAACTGTAACTTCTAAAGGTTAGGGCGGGTACATATTGGGCAATTTCGCGTAGAATTGTATTTACAGTCAAACGGCTGGATATAATTGCGGTGGTGCACGATACCGGCGTATACCGTTCTCCTTGACCATATTGGCATCCTAGAATGCCGCGTTGTCTCCTATGACACTATGGTACTAGGAATGTGAAAGGTCTAGAGCAGTGGTACGGGTGCCATAAGGGATCGCCCGTATTTACCGTTTTCACAAATTGACCGGATAAAATCGTACAGCTGGAAAATCATATACCCGTAGCGGCGGCGTTACCTGCCGTTGCAAAGTCAGCCGAGAGAAGGGAAAATTGATTCGGATCGCAACAATTTGTGCGGTAATCGTTTTAATACTGTAAATTAAAGGTGTAGAAAGTATCGGCTCCGCTCTTAGATCGCAATCCGCAAACACTGGTTTCCAAGCGGTCACGTAGATACGTGTTCTTCGGAATTACTCTCTGTCTGCTGTTTTTATTCGACTGCGGATATCACGCGTTTATTGACTCCGAGGAAATTACTCTCGCGAGAAACCTAAAAATCGAAGAGCAAACGGAGAGAAGAAGTTCACCGCTGAACGATTCATATTTTTGTCATTTGATGCGGGAAACCGGGAATTAATTGAACGTTTCTATACGCCGTGATCGATACTTGGAGTTTCGAATAGAATAAAAATTCGTTAAGCAGTCGTTAACCTCTCAATAGTACGATAAAGAGGTTTCCGGTAAAGAAAATGTGCAATTTCTAAATAATACATTGCTCCTCTCTCTCTGTGCCAGTAACGAATTAGTCACGTGACACTGTGACGCATGCACGACATTGGCGGAGCGCGTCACGTGATCGGGCCGCGGCGGACACGTGGGGGAAGCGCCGTAGAGGGGGAAGGTAGAGTGGGGACACAAGTCTTAATCTGACGATTCTGTGTAGACCTTTTTTTTCTTCTTTAACAATATTATTAGGTTTAAGACAATACATTCATAATGTTTTTACTGTTTTAAATTGCGCCAGCTCGTCTTTGTGGTAAATGCATAAAATCCCATTATCACTGACGTATTCATGAGAACATTCACATTTTTCTGTTACAGTTAAGCTGCACAGTGAGGCAGACTAACAAGAAGCGAACGATACCAGTGATCGTGCGAGTGTCGGACATAAACGATAACGCACCGATATTCATTACCACGCCGTACGAGACAACGGTGCCAGAGGTTAGCCACCATAAAGTATCCTATTTTCTTAAGTATAAGGAAGCGGCAACCGAATATCGTAATTACTCGGAAAACGGAGTGTTACGGAATCTATAGATTATCAACTACTAAGAAGGCGGCGAACCGAAATGATCGTTTCGAATTTCAATTAAATTTTTTTTCGCCATCGTTGTGAAAGAACAAACGAAGTTTAATGAATCCTGCATTAAGTAAGATTAGATCTCCCCGCGTTGCGGAGAAAATATTCGATAATGATATGAATACTCCGGTTTTTTTTTGTACAATGAATAACAATAAACAAGAATTTGTACAATAAATTGTGTTGTACACGGGTCAATAGAGAATTCAGATTCTGCTCGGATAATCGAGTTTGTACTAAATCGTGATTCGAACAAGTAAATAGGGTCCGAATTGTGTCATGTTTGGTTTCATTTTCATCGGAAAAATGTCACAAATATGTCGACCATAATCAGCGGTGGAACTACAAATTTTTAACCCCCTCCCAAAGAATATAATTTTGTCCCCTCTTGTTTTTGATGTTTTGGCTGGATTGAGATTTTTTAATGCTTTTTAGGAAGGAGAATTGTGACAATTCAATAGAAGCTAAAAGTAGGTTTTAATAATATAGTTTTAATTTCATTTAAATTAGGGATAATTTTGGTAAAATTACAAAATAATAAATGCAAAAATTTTGGACCTCCACTATTAATAATAATAATAATGCTTTATTTCAGCCTTACAGCTAAGAAATTAGACTTGGTTTACAATATCCTATTTTTACATAACTAACTTATCCACACATCCGTCATTCCTTCTCTCTCTCTCTCTCTCTCTCTCTCTCTCTCTCTCTCTGTCACACTCATTCTTACTCTATCCTACTCTGTTCTTACCCCAAATTATTGCACCCTTCCCCCTTCCCTGACTTTATTGTTATTGGGTAGATTTCTGTTTTCTTTTCTCTTTGATCTCCACTATAATTATATTATAGTTATATTATAGTATTGTAGTTCCGCCACTGGCCAAAATATCGTGAAGAATTGAAACCAAAAAATTTTTGTCATCGAATTGGTATTATTAGATCGATATATGTATATCACAGATCTAAAACTTACGAGTCCCTCGAGAGGGGAATCCATTTCTCGCAAATATCGTGCACGTCTGTTTCCCGCCTATCGAGGCATCGCATAAATGATCGAATGCGCATTAAAGATAAAATTGCATAGAAAGATCCCCAGCGGTTGCGCAATCCTGAAATGCAGTTCGGCGACGTATTTGGCGTTCGAGTGCAAGTGAAGTCACGCGTTTGCACGGTATTTGTCATTCGAATGGTTTTTCAAATGCATTTTGCCCATTATTGGCGCGACCAGCGGTGCAACTCTGTTCCGACGCAAATGGGTTCATGCACGCGGCCGGGCTGCGCAAGGTGCACGTGCACACATAGTAGTACCCCAAAGCGGCGCTCGAAAGTATCGTTTCGCTGTCAAAGAGGTAACGGTTGGCACGATGCTCGCGCGAATTCTTCTTCTTTTCTACATTCACGGACCGTTATAATAGAAATGGCGCATATCTCGCGAGTACCGGTTGATCCAGTCAGATGCCGCAAGATACACCGGCCCCATGCGTTGCCTACCCCCGCTCTCTCTCCCCTTCTCCTTTTCGATTCCGCGTTAACACGTATTTTAATGATCCAACGTTTTATTCTGCAAAACGTCGCGTTATCGAGCAGCGTCTGCAAGAATCGCTCGTAACGGTATACTAAATGTGTCCACGTCCACTCGACCATGCACAGACGATCCTGTAATAAAATAGTATCTATCTATCTATAATAAAACAGTTTCAACGAGTGCAGACAGTTTCAGCAGACGATCTACTGAATTTATTTATTAACCCGCGCTAGCACTCAACTGCGCGCACTGTAAAACGTGTCGCGAGTGCTACTAACGAGCAGATTTCGAAGAATGACATGCTCGTTTACATACAAATTTTAATTTTAGTACACTGCACTAGGAAACGAAGTATTTACGATCGAAAATTGCCGATCTTCCGACTCCTTCAACTTTGTGGGAGAAACGTGGTTAAAACGTGTTCCACCTGTGCTCGTTATCACACCCTTATACTTCGTTTCCCAGTAGACCCTTTCGTATTACAATACAGAGAGAGAACTAGATTATTCTAATGTCTCTGGCACACTTTTCGTTTAAAGTATAATATAATTGCGAGAAAAAAATTCACGTCGTTTGAGTTTGCAAAAGTGGAGCGCTCTTTAAAATTTTTTTCTTTAAAATTTAAACTGAGTGCAAGTAGAATATTGTAATATATTTTCGTACACAAAGTTACAGAAATTTGAAGATCGAAAATTTTCCAGTTATTATTTAATAATAATTTTAAGTAGCTGTATAGGTTACTGCATTATTATTTTCCTTACCAATGACATCGACAATTTTTTGATTTTTGTTCGTGATCGTCAACTATGTTAGAGATACAGTTACAACACAGTGTTTTTATAAAATAAAGAATAATTGCTTTAGTGCTTCAATCCAGTAATTATTACACAGATGAGGATTCAATCCTCGTAAGGACACAATCCAATTGCAATTGCTGTTTACATTGTACAACATGCATCGCCATTAGCGCAGACATATCGCGAAAAAACTTGCTAGAAGCTAGCTCTGCCTTCCGTAGACCTAACAGGTTTGTGTAATTAAAATTTACTGTTATGTCTCTTTTATTCACTTCATTGAACCGCATGTTAAACGTCAGCATTGCAAGGCACAGTTAGCTCCAACTGGTTCGACTCAGTTGTAAATATTTTTTTCGTGTCACTGGTATTCGATAATAAACTACTTTCGATAAATAAAATATTTATAGTGATCATACCAAATAAGAAAATGAAACACGAAACTCTCATTCAATCAACATTCGAAATTGTTCCACGAATGCACGAGCACATAATTAAAACAATATTTTATGGTTATAAGTTCTGTTAAAAATCTGGCATGGGATTAAACGAGAATGTTATTTAAAAAACAAGTTCTCATCAGCAAGATATCCGTGAACTTGCGATAGAATTACTGTATAAATTTCAACATTAAGAGGGTATTATAAATATTATTTTTTTGGTTAATAAAAATTATATTCGCCTACTGGACAGATCACTTTAGCACTTAAAAGTGATTAAAATGTTTTAGATAATAAAAATGACAAGGCTCTATTTATCTAGATTTTGTGCAATTTTTATTTCAATATTTGTTTGGAGAAAAAAATGTATCGTATCAATTTCCATATAAGTAACTTTATATTGGGTTGTTCGGAAAGTCCTTTCCTTTCCTCAAGGAAAATGAAGGCCAATTGTTTACTATTTAGAATAAGTTTTATAACATTTTGTACTATGATCTTTTGCGATTTTTGAGGCAACAGATAGAAAGCTCGTAAAATTTCTGTTTTTTATTAGTAAAAAATTGAGTTATATGATTTTACTTGAACGAAATTATTTTCCGAGAAATATAAAACTGATCAAACAATGTAAAACTTTTGAACTTTAAACGCACTTTAAATGAGTTTCGAAAAGTTTCTCACCGATGCATTAAGATTTCAGTTCTCACGGAATACTAAATTAATACGTGCAATCAAACAATCCGCGTTCACCGTGTTCCCCGGGTATTCAGCAATGCCAGAAACACAGGAACAATTTCAAAACAGCGTATCTTTCAATTAATGCTCCGCTGATATCAGCCGCGATCGTGGAAACGGAGGGAACACTTTCAATTTCGAATGCGACGACGTGACCTATCGACGGCAATTCCATGGATCGCGGGTGATTTCTTGATCGCGATCTCCGGAACGCCTTGTCCATGATTTCTGTTTCAGCTAATTAATCTTTCCCGCAACCGGTTTCTCGTGCTTCACGTGCATACTCGCGAGAAAGAAAGAAAGGAAGCAGGATCATTGTCGTCGATAATAGCGTGTCATGAAACTAAAAATCGATCGGATTGGTTAGAGATATGTGGCTCCGTAAGTTCCTATCAGCGTACGTTCTCTGCTAACCGCAAACCCAATCTGGTTTCTGTTATGAGATTATATAGGGTGCTCTATTACTCGTTGACCTCCTTAATCGAGTAAAACGAAAACTCAGAAATCCCTCGTGGCAAAAATGGATGTTTAGCGAGACGAACGCTGCTGAGCATTAGTGACGATTACACTGCGGATTTTTATGCAAATTAAAAATTTTCTACATCATTTGCAAAATAGGAAACACACGAAATTTTTTTTGGTGATACCTTCTATAAATTCGAAATAATATGTCGACATTTTTACATTATTTTAAAATCGAAATTTAAATTTAAAATTATGGAAAAATCACAACAAATGCATAAAAAATACAATGTCTAATTATGATAAGTTAACTGCAAACGGTACTGTAATAATAATATTTACAATAAATATATCAATCTGTGAGCAATAACGAACTGCAAGAAGAAAAATAATTTTTTTTGTCTATTTTGTCCAGTTTGTTAAAAAATTATTAGTCGAATTCTAAATTAAATAATGCCACAAAAATATGTTCTCTGAACACGCACCGCCATTTTTTTCCGTTAATATAACAATAATAATCTTTTTCATATTTTCACTGTACTTTTAGAAATTGTAATTCTTTGAGATTCATATCGTTATGTGTTCGTTGTTAGAACCCAGGATCCTCTTTTATTTGTCGGCACGATGAGCCCTTTTAGGGGGGACAAGAAATAATGAGACACCCTATACGTATATTCGCCATTCAAGCCGCAGTAGCTCGACTTATCGTGAGATTTCTCGAAATGGCATGGTTTCATGAAACGAAGACTTCTGTGAATTATCCCGCCATAATGCCAGCGGGGAAGTGCATTTTTCGCGGGGTCTATAAGACACGCTTTAGCCAGCAGCCCGGTCGTTCCGGTCACCACGATTTGTCGAATTATTAATCCTGAGTTGCAGGTGTGTTTGACCTCGCGGTCTTTAATTAGCGCTGGACAGACTGGTGGTACACTGAGGTACACTGCCGCTCAAAAGTGTTAGAACACTCGCAGAAAGTGAAACAATCCTGAAACAATTATTGAATCCTTATATAGACAATTTTTAATTCGGAAAAAATCCCCAGTCTAAAAACTAATGTCGAAATAATTATCAACGTCGCGTATAAATAAAAAAAAATCACATTTTTACGTATTCAGATTCCCATAATAAAATAAGGAATACTTACTAACATCATGAAGGAAAGTTTAAAGAAAGGTATACTACATAACACATATGTGTTACAATTTATAGGCAAATTTATTACAGTGAGTGTAAAAAGTATTCGTACACTCTTTAACCGAATAACTTTTTTAAAATTCGACCATACGATTTGAGTTTTTTGGAGATGTTAGAAGGATTAGTTTACCAGCTAATGTGTAAATAATTGTTTTTAAAAATTCTTATTAGTCGCATTTGCGTAGGAAAAAGGAAAGGTCTTGACTTTTAAATTTTTTATCTGTGTATGTAATGAAAATTTAGAAGGTGCATTTGATAGATCTAAGTATGGTATGCACAAAGTTTCATCGAAATCAATCGAGGTTGTTATGAATATAGTTCACTGAAAATAGCAAAAATTTGTAACGAATCTGCGATTTAAATGAATCACAAGCCCTAAATTCAAAGATTTTTACATGTTACAATGCCCATAGCTTTTTTATACGTCAACCGATTTCAATGAAACTTTTAAATTTTCATTACGGGTACAGATAAAAAATGTAAGAAACGCTACCTCTACATTTTTTTTTGCATATGTGACCAATAATAATTTTTAAAAACAATTATTTACACACTAACTAGTAAATCAATCCTCCTAACATCATCAAAAAACTCAAATCGTATGGTCCAATTTTAAAAAAGTTATGCGGTTTTGAAAAGTGTACGAATACTTTTTACGCTCACTGTATGTAAAACAATATCCACACGTATGCAACTCAGTGAACGTAGTCGCCAATATAATATTAAACAGCTAGCGAAAGTGGAATTGGAGCCACATTATTCTGCTACCACAATTATGGAAAACATGTACATTTACTAAAATTAGTTATCGAAACCTGTTTTAAACCATCGTTAAAGAAAACTTAAAAATGATCGCGCACTCACTATAAGTGCGAAGGTTAGGTGAATAAACGCTAGGAAGCATTCTAACGCTTTTGAAGGGCAGTGTACCTAAGAGACTGTTCATTTGATTAGTATTCGAATAGCACATATTTAAATGTCCAGGCATCGATGTTACGGAATTTATACGAAACATGTTCTACGTGATGTTTGCATTGAATTAAGGTGTCTGGTATTTATGTGACTCACTTAGAAGGCTTTTACCGTGCGAAAAAAGGCGCGGTAGGAATGGGGGAAATTGCTAGCGGTATAATTAGTACCGGTAATTATTTGTATAATTGTGATTGAGTTTAGAAATACCGGTTGATAGCCGCAAAATAAGAAAGTGAAGTTACAGCATCGCGGTTAAATAGAAATGAAAGAAACCGATGAGTGAACGGCAGCGTTGCGAAGGTTGAGGCTTGCGGTGAACGAACTAGACAACGGCTAATGCGAAAAGTTCGTTTCGATGTAACGGACATATATACATATATACTATTATACGATGTATACGCCGCGAGGCCTGGATAGAAAAAGTTTGAGAGAAATGTTCAAACAGTATCGACGAGCTCATATTTTTAAGACTAATCTTTTTTTACTGGAACACTAACTCACCGGTAGGATTTTCACATTTTCTTCTAAGAAAATTCTTTTAATGACTTTGGTGACTAGATTATGAGATTTTTATTTGCATTTTTTTGAGGGAGAAATTTCATTTTTCCGTAACAATTTCAGTTAGTTGAAAATAACACATATCGAGCACACCATTCCGCTAGTTAGATTTATTTACGCGCCTTCCATTCAGTTTAAAGCGTAACGAGCGATTCCGAATATTGGATAACAAATTATAATACTTGACCGGTATTATAACTGTTCAGGGCTTGCAGAGTTTTCGCATTACTTCCCATTGTATCGTATAATAACGTCATTAATAATGGGTATACGTTCTAATGATGAGGGAATGATGACATTAATCTTATGTAATCGCTTTAATCAGCGAGATCATTGTAACGGAGCGAAATTGACGAATATGCGAGAGGTAAAATAGACCCAAAAGTTTAACTTGTCTGTTAAAACTGTTACGTTAAACGATAACTGTAAAAAAGAATAATTAAACAAAAATAAAATTCATTATATTGCACCTTTAATTATAATCGCTGCAAAAGTCGTTACATCATTGCGGAAAGAACATGTAACGTGAAGTAAGAATTTTTAAATTAAATTGTAAAGCCAGTCGTTTTGACTGGTGTGGTGAGTTCTAGCGTTAAAGAAAAACCCATGCAATTGTGGCGATTATGTAACTTTTGATTTCCAAAAATCGGACACGAGCTTTCGCAATCACCTAACAGACATTACAATAAGACACGGGGCTTGAACAAGAAGCGCAGACTGAGGAATTGGTTTGCTTTGTTGCAGCTGACACCAGTCGGTTCCACTATCTTCAAAAACATCGACGCTGAAGATGCCGATGCCGGTGTGAATGGCATCGTCGAGTACTCGATCGCCCCTGGTGACGGGACTGGGATTGGCAACAATGACGGAGTCAGTCGAAATATAATTACAACCGCCGATGGATATGGTTATTTCAGCATCAACTTGCCTCATCAAGGCCAAGTTACTGTTAACCGAACCCTCGACTTCGAGAGAACGCAGCGATACCTCGTCACCATTTTGGCTTCGGTGAGTCCCAGTCACTTTGAATATCCCTGTAAACTCCGTTCATTTCAAACACCCTTCCGTAGTAATTTTATATTGCATTACCAAACACATCTACGTGGATCTTAATCACTCATTGATCCTCTATTTCACAAGCTTCTTGTGATTTAATTTAATTTCTCGTACAAAAAAAAAATCATAAAAATTCAAAATGATAAAAATTACTTTTAATTTGAAGTAATGTTTTCGGCTTTAAGGTTCGATCAGTTACTATTAATTTTATTAAGCAATTTTGCAAATTAGTAAAATACCAACGTTTCGATCACTATTTATCACAATTTGCTACCTAAATAGATTTTTTCGTATAATCATATATTTCAAAAATTAAATTTTTTCACAGACGAAATTAAGATCTAAATAGTGATCGAAACGTCGGTATTTTACAAAATTGCTTTATAAAATTAATAGTAACTGATAGAACCTTTGCGCCGAAAACATTACTTCAAATTAAAATAAGTACAATCGATATAAGGATATAATAATAATGAAAAAACTACTGTTTAACAAGGTTTCAGAAATTAAAGAAATGTTTATTCGATTCCTGGCACCGTTATGGTTCATGAAAATTTATAGTACGTTCATTCTATTGACCATTTTCAGTTTGTCAGGCTTTAAAAAACAAAAATTGCTTGAAGTACAAACGTTTTTTCGAAGTTAAAATGGATATTGTTTCCTGGTCATTTATTATATCTGCGCCGGTGACATTTCAAATGATCAGGTGCACTCAAATATATTTACAGTTTTGAGTAATTGGCCATTGAATAATGCGATGTTTGAATAAATCTACCGATGCATTGGAGGTTCTGCTATACAGTATTCTAAGAGAACATCATCGTTTTCGTATGGAGGTCAGTTATAGCGAAGCCGCGGTATCTACGTAAATGAACGAAGGAATAACATATGGCCTGACACAACAGCAAAGAATAACTATTAGTTATCGTTGAATCGATGAAAAATCCACACTATTTTACTATGACCTGGACTATCCTGATATCATTATCACGATCGCACAATTTATCACTCTTCTGACGTCGATTACGCTTAACGGTACCCATGCATATTGAACTTGCGCCATTCAAAAGTTGTCTTCGTCTTGTAAATTCTAACCGAACACTGTGTACACTAAAGAAGTCGTGATGTATTGCGCAGGAGATAAACGTTAGTGTTCGTAAATCAATGAATACTGCCCCTAAAAAAGTTAAAGCTAGGTACTTAAAGTAACTATAAAATGCGTGGAAATAAAGTTTACAAATCTAATGTATTTATTTTGTGTAATAATAAAAGTAGTATATTTAAAAAATAATATTTGATCCTCGAAAAAATTAAAAATTTTTTTACAATTGTTAAAAGTTGTATTCATTTTCTAGAGTAAAATGATTTTCACATATTCGCTCAATTACGAATTTATTTACGTGGAAAGCATACACAATTTTACGAAGCTACATGTTAATTAGTTAATTAGACTCTCAACATGTATTGTCAAATTCGTAGAATTCGAGAAACGGACGTTGTTTTATGGGAAAATAATTTGCGAAATTTTTACAACATTTATTTGCGCGTAAAATATTACTTTCGAAGAAATGAATTTTGAATAGCCTGTTACGGATGGGCTGTTCCAGACCGAATCGATTTTTAATTAAAAATTCGAATGAAAATGTACAATTCGACGGTTTCGACATTGCCTATCGTAAGTTTTATTTGCTATCAATATCGAGCTTTCGCACGAACAATTCTGGAAATGTTTAAAAGAGCTCATACAAATTTCAGTATGGATTCCATTTAGCTTCGTAAAAGGTCCCACGATTCGAAGCAGTCACATTATATGCAAATACGTCGTCCGACCTGGATAAGAATGGCTGCTCGCGATCCACCGTTTTATCCGGTCGTATTTCCCGCCCTTACCTTAGCTAGATACTATTTGTCCATGGAAATCTGGCTGATATCCAATCGGTTTGTAAACTGATCCGTTTTTCCTGTGCATGTTCTTTATGCATATGTATGCGTCCACCGCGTATCTGCATCCGATACGGTTCACGCGAAGTTTTCGGACGTTTTTGCTCGAAAATGACCAAGCTACAGGCATGCACACTCGCAAACATGCCGATCTCTTCGGTTCTATTTAACACTTTGCGTGTCTCGTCCCTCAGAGGGAATTGCTTCAGATTTAAAAATAAAGTGCGTTAATACATCCAGTGTATTTTAACGTCTGCAAAATGCAAGAAATTTCAACTTCCCATTTTTTATTTCGTGACATATAGTGACACCCATTGATATTCGGACACTGAAAAAGACGATAACTTTTTTTAATATTGGATTATATGATTTGAATTTTTTTTAGGTGTTATAACAATTGGTTTGTTACGTAGCGTGAAAAGAGTTTTTGGAAAAAATGCAGTTGGTCGGAATTGCTGAGAAAATACTAAATGCTGCATTTTGTAACATTTTATGTGTGCTTATATTGAAAATTTAGGAAACACGTTTCGTAGATCTGTATCAATTAAACATATTCTAAAAATTTCATCAAAATTGGTGAACGTTCCAATGAACTACAAACTTTTAAAGTTAGTTAAAATGGCAGTTTTTCACGATTTTCGGCCTCTAACTGCAATAAATCTAAGGATTCCAATATCTTTCAATGCCTGTCATTTTTTTCCCGCATCAACCGCTTTCGATGAAACATTGACACAGATCTGCCAAACGTGTTTTTTAAATTCTCAATATAGACCCACATAAAAAGTTTGAAAATGCAACTGTTAGTATTTTTTCTGCAATTCTAATTGCAATTTTTGAAACATTTTTTTTCACATTATGTAGTAAACCAATTGTCTAACTTCTCAAAAAAGGTCAAATCGTATAGTCCAATATCAAAAGATTTATCTTTTTTTTGATAGTGTCGGAATATTAATGGAAGTCACTGTACATTCCATTAAGTGGCTTGGCTGTCTACATCAAAGTCTGCAATCAAAGAGTTACAGAATTTGATTAAACATTGTAAATTGAGTTTATAGTTACTGCATCGGACAATTTAATTGGCAGAACATGGCGAATTGGAAAAATTGTGTCGACGTGCAACGAATGTAACGTGACCATTTTCGAACTCAAAAACCTGTTATTACGTGTGAACATTTTTTGTCCAGCAACCATGGGATTTCCAGAAAAATCAATAGAATGCACGAAACGCGGTTTTAGAGGCGCCACTGAAAATTTCCAAGCTGTAATTTCAAATAATTTCGACACTGCTAAAGTTTGCCATTATTAAATTGCTGAAACATTAATTTAGTGCTCAGTAGGGTTAGCATTACGTTCGCCATGAAAAAATTCGTCTGCCTGTGATTTAAACCATGCGTTAACGCCATTATTCGACTATTCGTCATTTCGAAAGCTGAACAACGTCAGCCATCGTTTGAAACGCAGAACAAAGTGATAATCGCTGCGCGCGAGGTCAGGGTTGTAGGGCGGGCGGCTAAAAATTTCGCAGCGAAATTACTGCAACTCTTGAACCGCTATCAAGTGGTACCATATTTTTGAGAGCGCAGTTTCGGAGTCAGTGAAACGGTAAAATAATTGTGCTGGGTTCGATGGAGACTATACGAAAAACATTATATTAAATAGGTTTTCTTTAGTTTTATTTTTAATTCAAAATGTGTCGATTAAACACGTGTCGTAGAGATTACTATAGATTTTCTGTAATTATATTAAAAGTACATACATGAAAAGAACTTCAATAAAAGTACCATTACATTAATTTCAATCTGCTAAAAGTATTAGAAATGCAAATGTTTATCGAACAGTTGAAAAAGTTTATTCAACTGTTTGTTATAATCGAGGTGAAAGATTTTTATTTGTCATATTGATCCTCTGTCTAGTGATTATTTTTACGTCTCACGGATTTTATATGTAGAAATTTATCTCATTGAGAAAATTAATTGGATAAATAGAATGTGTCGCACATAAAATTGATATTTTGTGGCTAGCATAAATACTAACGCGAATACGTAAGTTTATGCATTGTTGTATAAATTTACAGCTCTTCTCACTCATGGACGGCGTATGCAAAATTTATAGAGCAGTTTTTATAGCAGATAAAATGATTCGCTGTACATACATTCTCGATCTGGGTCAAATTGACCTGAACATTGTACGCGCGGTGGTTTGATCGTAGACTTTTAATGATACAATAAAATATTCATCACAGAGCGGCAAGCATTATGACCACACTGCGGATGTTATGCATAAATAGCGCAGCCGGTTATTTAAAATTCACTATCGTAATAGATTTAACAAAGTTTCTCAGACTTTTTCAATGAACGTCCAATAATTTGCCATCCGATGATTTGCATAGCAGATGGCGAGGCGCAAGTGACCTCGGCCATGACTGCCCGCTATAAAAGCCATTTTAAAATATAGATTATTAGCAACGGTAATTAGTCACTGACCGTAACCGATGGTGCAGTGAAACATTGGGCAGTTTGACTACACTTTAAACGTGTATTATTTTTGATAATTGCTCTGATTTCTTTTTTAAAGAAATAATCTGACAATATCGCAGTCAATACACACAGCTCTATTTGCAACTCTAAACAAATATTTGCGTAAAATTGTCCAGTTTACCGAAGTCCGAATTTTTAATAACAGTTTACTAACGAGAAGAGTATGCCGAATTTTTTGCGATCCAATTTTAATCAAAAAAGCTAATTGCTCATTAGCGGACTTTATAATTGTCCGTGTGTCGTAACAGTTATATTTCCATCTACGGCCATTCATAATGTTTAAACAGCGTGCGTTTTCTTCGTAACGTCGTCGTAATTTCGTTACAAAGCCGACCGGCCGCGACCACGTGACGAATATTCCATCCGACTAATTTCAGGTTTGACGTCATAAAGTGTTTTCTGTGAACATGAAGCGAAATGACCCGGAGAATTGAAAATTATACATTTCGTCGCACGATGTCGTTAAGTGGCGTTATAAAAAGGTACCGTTCGCGAGCCGTCGTTGTAACTGCCGCTCGGTTTTATTTTGATTAAATCGTTTAGGCCCGTCTCGTTAAACGTATTATTCTCGTAACACGGCCGCGTGCGCGTGAGACTCCCCGATTTAATAGCGGATTGCATCAAGGAAGCTCTGCGTCAGGAAAACGGTCACCGTTCAATTAGTGTAGGACGAGGCAGCAAGAAAGGACTGCATGAGTCATCCAGACGAGTCACTGATCCTTGAAGTATTGCATATTCGTGTTAACATATCGGTCTGGCCTATCGCTTGCGTCTCGTCCACTATTCAAATCGCTTCTCGTTTGACGTTATCCACAGAGCTGAATATACGCTGATCTATTGGTCAATTATAAATTAGGTTTACGGTCATCCATGACCAAAGTCATTTTGCAGAATTCATTTCAACGCTTAGAAATAATTCGACAATTGAGTAGGTAAAATTCATTGAGAAAGACAAATTAATTAAACTTGGGAATATCGATGAATTTATTACGGTTTATTAACATAATTTGAAAAATAAAAAAATTTCCATTTCTATCAAATGTCTCTTGCTGTAGACGCAAACAATTTTTGTTTTACAGAAGAATTTGCAATCTAGTGATAATAATTTTCTCTTGAGTTATTTTTAAGTTTAGTTTAATTAAGTATTTTGTAAAGAAAGTGTTGAGTATTATGAACATTGATCATTGTTTTCCTCTCTGGATCATTACTCTTTCTTTAAAAAATACTGTTGCTTTCGTGCTTAGTGATGGTGTTTATGGAAAAATATTAGGTTGTTACAACTTTTTTCCTAAATTAACTTATTGATCAAAGTGTGCGCCATTGTAATCAAATTTTTTCAATGCATTTCAAGTTTCTTGATTGTATTATGGTAAATATTGATTTTTTTACTCATTCACGTTCTTCATTTACAAGATTTTATAGACCTTTTTACCATCAACGAATAGTACGTTAATTAACCCTCCCTCTACTATGCCGGAGTCACGGATTTCGCGTCAAGCTAGAGGAGCATGAGTACGTATTATTGAAGTATCAGTGTAAGTCAAATTGACTCTGGCACAGAACTCCGCGTTTCAGTAGTCGGAGGTTAATCATCACATTCTGACCAAAACTCGTGTAATGCTACCGCCAATAAGTTATTTTCTGCACAAATACGAAAGTCGCATTGATTGACGTTGACATAAATTTTATTTAAAACTAAAATTAGACATCTCAATTAAAATTGAGCGTGTGATATTAAGAATTAGCTTTGCACCTCAAACTTTTATACGTATAATAAATCTGTTGTAATAGCATGCCTTCGTCAAAATGTTTTATTGATAGAAATATTACTGTACAGAATGTAATATGATTTTAGTTGCAGGGAATCGACAAATGTGTTCCAGAAAAATTAGTTTGTGGATATTTTGAAAAATATTAACGTATTGATGTAAATATATGAAATATATTAAATTATAGATACTATTAATATAGATACTATTAAATTATAGCTAAGTATCACGAAAAGTATTAAACACTAATCCCATTAAAATTCGCTGCAATAATAAAGGGTTAAACAATATTTTTCCGAGGTGTTATTCCGGAATGATTGTAATGCCGAGCGCATATTTACGGAGAAGTGGGGAAACGATAGTGAATTCTATTAAAGTAAAAAAGATGACATGATTTCGGTAGCAGCTTGGTTTTCGGTTTCATTCCGACAATTTCGAAGAGCTCCATATTCATGCATTTAAATTGCATTTAAATAATAGAGGAGCCCGTTGCATATTGAAAATTGTTTGAAAAAGCAGCGGCTCCTGAAGCGTTATTTAAATTAGGCTTTTTTTCAGGGTTCCGTCTAATTATGGAATTCACGTTTCACGGTATCGTGAGCATTCAGGTGAATCGGTTAATATTTGAGTTTTTGCATCTGGCCGTCTCGATACGCAGAGCTTCGGCACGCGTGGCAAGATTAGCGGACCCCGATTAGGGTCAGCGCATGTAGATATTTGCATATCGCTTCCTACATGCCAACATTGTTCATTCCGCGTCTGAATAGACTATCGTGAATGCCGATTCACAAATTCTTTCGTCGTCGTATGGTTGGTAGCCGGCTAGAATATATTTATTAACACGTCCTGTACGTGATGGAGATTATGTTGAGTTGAGACTTTCATTTACAACCGTATTTGGTACATCGGTGGTCTGGTCTTTGCTATGCGGTAGCATAATTCACGCTTTGTTTGTATACAATATCGTTCATCAAATTATTGTTGTTTGATTTTTTCTGAACATTTCTTATTGATATACGAATTTAATATATAATCTGAATAAATACTTATTTACATACATTACATATTATTATTAGACTGATGATTTGAAAATAATTTGCTTCAATCGTAAGAGCCAAATAAAATTGTCATTTAATAATTTAAATATACTTATGTTCTTTTAATCCCTTTATTCTTTTGGATTTATTTTCGTCACAAGTGCATAAAATCGGCAATCTAATACTCTATTGGCTTATATTTTTGATCGTGAAACCGAATCACGTTTATTTGAGCAATAGCTTAAATATATGTCAATGTTTAGTAAAGATCGAAACGTCCGACCACGTACATAGACTAATTATTGTTTTCTAATTTTAAGGCGTCGCTTATATAAAAAAAGTCAGTAAAAATACCATTTACAGTAATACTTTTAATATTCAATAAAAATTACAATTTCAACACATCAAAGGAGATACAAAAGAATTAATATTTCGTTGGATATTGTATTTTATTTATATTTTATTATTATACTTTTTAAATTGAAATTTTAAAACATTCACAAATCATGTGAAAATATCAAGTTTAAACATAGATTACAATAAAAATATTACGGTATCAATTTTGCACGGGAAAATGTACATTTTCCGCCCAAATATGAAATAAAGAATATTTTCATTCGAAGTGTCCAGAACTAATTCCACTAGTGTATGTCCAGTGCATAAAATCAATAGGATCGGGTATGTGGAAATCGGACACGGTGCAAGAGCAACGATCCAAAGCTGTATTAGTGTGTACCTGATTCTGTTGCCTTGGATTCTATGTCATTAACATCCAGTCAGATCTGAATTAATTAACTCGTTCCGTAATAGCCGGCCCATCGATGGCAACAAGGATGCAGCGCGTGTCGTTCACTCAGAGCGATGATGTTAATCGGATCTGTATCGATTAGGATCGGCTGCCAATCGATGGCTGTCTTGTAAATGTCACCGTCCGCGAGCTCCGTGGGCTAGAGAGACAAACAAAGAAACTCGCCCCGCGACCAGATCGCTGCGAATAGGATAAGCCACACGGTGGGCTGCGAATATGGCACGACTTATATGCACCGGTGCATATGCACATGCAACCGGTAAGGTAGGACAGCCGGCTCACGGCATTAGTCACCGTTCGACTCGCGGCAATGTAACGCGAACCTGAAATTTCGTTTTCGTTCGGACGCGGACGTGGCGAATATCCGAAGCGATATCTCGAGCCCGACGCGTCGAGACCTCGCGCGTGAAAACACGATCGCGTGTCGACGCGGCAGAAAAATGTCGAAAAAGGATAAAAAGAACCGCGCATAAAAGTGTAACGAAATTCTGCTCGAGCGCAGCCAATGGAAGTGTTATAAACGTGATACCCTGTTACGTGATTCTTGTTTTACCGTAGACATTGTCGCTGCGAACGAATCGTGGATCTATAACGGGCAACTTAATATGCGGACACATTGTCCCGTCACGGACAGTGCTGGCCACAAAAGATTCTTACGTAAAGAATGATTCAGTTGGTTCTCATTCGCGCAGCCTTTATATCGCGAATGTTGATTTATTTTAAGCGCTTTTGTTCCGACGCTCAAATAGAAAGTCGATATGAGGTCTCCGGTGGATTTTGTGCTGTGTAGGTTTGTTTGATATTGTAGTTTAGAGCATTTCGGGCAAGCTGATTTAATTTTAATTCTTCCGGGTTGAGCTTGAGGTTCGAATCTCGGATAGACAAGAGAGCTGACGTGTTCTGCGCTTTCTAGATCTGCTGTCTTTGTTGGCAAAATTGTTTGAGGCGATCATAGAACATTTAAAGAAGCTTAATTTCATTCTCTTCAACCCTCAAGATGAATGTCGATGGGAGATATGTTTTCTTGTTATACTTGTTATTTGTTACCGAATTGGTAAAATTGTTTGAAGCTGTTTCCTACCGCCTTAAGAAATATTACGAAGTCTAATTTTCTTAAATTTTAGCATTTTACAGCATTCACAAAACATAAGCATTTTATTTTTATATTTGTCATTTGTTACTCGATGATGTATTTCATTTTATTTGTCACTGTGTCTTCGATAAAAATTATTCAAGACTGAGAAGTTATTCTCAGGATACGAACATCAATTACGAACGAACAGCATTAAGAGTTCACATTTCGAGTATCTTTGTATCCGGATACGTAAATAGATTAAATTTCGGCTCTCGCAGCAACGAAATCTATTGACAAGGAAACATCAGTGAACATACCCCTTATCAATAGGCGCATGGTATATGTATGGACGTGTATAGAGCTTTCAAGGCAATGTGTACTGTATTCACAACATTAGCTGTATCTGCAATCCCATTTCCATTACCGAAAATTGACCTCGACGTTAACAACGAGATAACATCTCATAATATCCGTCTATGACGAGTCCTAGTAGATTAAATTAAATGGATAAGTATTATAAGAATAGGATAATCAAGAAATGTAGAAGATAATTAGCAAAATCACAAAAAGTTTAAAAAATGTGTTGATTCACTTCAATTACCTGGTAATACATTTTTACTTTTTCCTTGCGTTTTTCGTGACAAAAATGAATAGATCAAATTTGAAATAGTGAAATAAAAGAATTAAAAAAATACCACATTATTTTTAACACGTCGAAATTATCCAAAAACGAAATAAATATTTACACAGCTCCAGCAATTAACGCCTAAATCTCTACCGAGCACTGAAAGCGATTTTTTAGCTTACAAGATCTTGTGCAATTTTTAACACAAAATATGTGCTTGAATAAAGAAATTTATCCAAACGATTTCCGTGTAAACAACTTTATATTTTGAATAATTGCAAAATGAAAAATATAAAACCGGTCATTTGACCGGCAGTGGTAGGTTCAGTGTTAAAGTCTTCGCAGTCTCCAACAAAATAGAGATGCGCAAAAAGCGGAGTAATCGCTGAGGCGAAAGACGGATTATTAAATTTAAAGTCTCATCGTGTGGTCGCCGCACTGTCTCTTCTTCGGGAAGCGAGCAAACATAATCGAACGCGGGCAAAGTGACACTAAAGGTTCCATCAAAATCGAATTTGCGTCGGCGTTCTTCTGCGTCGGAGATTGATGGCAAACTTCAGAGGAGAGCGCGTGGGTGTTGGTCGGACGAACGGTTTCTGTAACTTGGTTACGGGAAGCTGCTTCCGCCGTATGCGGCAAGTGTTTAGGCGTAGGTACAACACGCTACGCATCGGTATCTATTTCACCGTTGACGAGCACTAAACCGTGGAACGTATTCGGATTTCACCGGCAATAAAAAATCTATGCAAATCGCGGAACGACATTCAATTACCTTCATTACAATAGCTCGGCGTCTACGGTTCCGCTAGTTTCTATCGGGGAACGTTCAACTTAATACTCCGTTTCCGGAGTGTGTAAATTCGTTGACATGGGCACAATGAAGCTGAAAGCGAAAGGCGCCGTTAGACATTTTCCAGTGAATTATCTTGCGAGTGATGCAGTCGAGGATATGCAAAATAAATATTTTCTGTGTCGATTGCAAGGCACGATTCTTCAATCAGTTTAACCAGTTAGCTGTGTTCGACGAGTATACTCGTCACGCGTAACATTTAGTCACATTTTAGTTACTAATAATTACAGTTAGTATGTATGTAATGATATTTGGTCCCCTCAGGGTTTCAAATCCATTCCACCACCTCTCTGCCTTTACTAATCCTCACTATCGCCTAATTTCAAGCGGGACCTACTTTTTATTAAAGAGGGAGAGGGTTCCGAACCACCTATTTTGCCAACAACGCGTGAAACGCCACCCAGAGGGCCACTTCCCGGCTTTTTACCGAGCGGTCACCCATCCTAGTGCGTCCCCCGCCCATAATTACAGTTAGTAAATTTTTTGTAATAAAGTCGTTAATCGTGTTTTTCGTATTTCCAATCTTTTCAATATTTTAACAGCGACACTTACTCTGTGTTTGACGAGTATACTGAAAGAGGTTGCCGCAGTTAACTGGTTAAGCAGTTGATAATTATTCGGCTGCGAATCAATGCGCACAATGCAAAATTAGAATATTCTTTTTTTTAAGTAAAAGGAAACTTGAGAAAAAGTAAGACATTAACGAACAGACGTTCGCATTGTTTTCTGCTGGTATTATCTAACAATACGCGTGTAATTTTGAAAGAATTTTATTACCGCAACACCCAAGGTGAAAACTATTTGAAATTGTAGTAAAATTGTTTGTTTTAGTGCATTTCCGCCGTCTAGGAATGCTATATAAATGTATAAAATTCACAGTCTGGTGATAATATAAAATTCTAATGCACTCAGGATGACGTAAACCGCGGAATTGCGCTATAACTCCGCGCGGACCCGGTATCCACCTCGTTCGTCGATAAAAGTGTCCGCCATTCGTGGCGTAGGTCTGGGTTAGGGTAATCTTGCTCGGAACACGAAGAGGTTGAAACTAGAAAATAATGAATTTTTCTCGAACACTATCTTAGGTCAATTCCTAGACGGTCAAATACATAAAATCCACAATTTGTTTATTAACGATAGACCATTTTGTAGATCAATTCCTGGATGGCCAGGTTGTAGTAATTCACTAAAACAACAATAATCTTGCAATTTATTGATAGATCTTTATACACAATAAAAAATTCCAAATTTATTATAGAAAGCAGAAGCAGAATACAAATATTTTTCTTCTTTTAATAATAAGTCCAGTATATAATAACAATATTATTACGAATACATAAAATCCACGATCTGCTTATTAACGATAGATCATTTTATGTCAACAGATTATTTTCAGAATTTCGCAAGATCCTCCGATTAAAAATTTCAAGACTTTTCTACTTGAAAATGCAGGCTCGAACAATAGTGATTGGCGTCGGCCGATCGGTTCGTTTTCTATCGAATGAACGACAACGCTAGATCACTGGCTGGCTGGTCAGTGCTTCCCTAGGACAATAATAACGAAACCGCGGAACGATAGAGCGTCTCCGTGCCTGACACGAATCGCATGAAATTACACGGTAATCTCGATTGAAGGAAATGATCTTATCGGGGCGTGTATGCAGATTGTGCAACGTGCAGCGAACGCGTGACGTTTCCGGAAACTCTGGGAGTACCCTAAAGGCGTTCTGTTAGGTTCGGTTCGGTTCTGGTCTGTTCTCGGTGGTGCACGCGAATCGCGACTGTACGGACGATCGGGTTCGGTAAAAACCTGCGGCGGCAGTCGCAAAAGGGAAATCACAGAGCTCGAATGATAAAATCGACGGAGCATACGACGCCTGGAACACGACTCCAGTTATTTCATGCACAGTGTCTCACGAATTTGTTCGCGGAAAGCTAACATGTATATTTGGTCGATCAAGTTGCAGTCAAAGTCTCCGTACACGTATAAACACAGTACAGTGGATCCGAGAAGTAATGGAACACTAGGTTTCAGATTATGGGAAAAATTGTCGACACTTAACCTGTGGTAATTTCGTCAAAAAAAATTGCACGGAAATAAATGTGGACACATTTTGAAGCTTGAAGATTCTACTTTCGCGCACCATTAAAATTTTCCTTTAACATATTTTTCCTAAAAGATCTCTGTATTTGACTATAAATTAAAAATTTATATCGCTAGATTGCGGATTTTCATCCGAAATAAAAATTGTTTACATTAGCTTCAAGAAACAGCCAAATAAAAATTTGTTCTTTTAACTATTTTAGTAAGTTGAATCGACATTATTAAATTCTTTCCACGTTTCAACTTCTGATATCAGAAATATTCAGATTCTTCAGGTTACATTGTCCGTTTAAACGATGAACTTGCGTGACATCTAAAATTTTTATACTGAGTCTCGCGAATAAAGAATTCGCAATCAATTTTGTGGCACACGCGGAAATTAACTAATAATTATATTTACGACAGTAATATCAAAGGCACATTGATACTGGCCACGTGCTCCGCATAGCGATGCAAAGGGCCAATGATTTACACAGCGCCACAGGAATGTTGCAATTTAACGGCGGTGCTTAAACGCGAATGCTAAGGATGCATGACCACTTTGACGAACGACATAGTAACTATAGTAACTGTCAACTGCGCGCAGGTTATAAGACACGCCTACTGTCTCGTTCATTTATTGCCGGCTAATCCACCGGATTCTCGAAACACCTTTTACACTGTCACGTGAGACGCGTTGGAAAATGTGTTGAATGACAGCATGATTGTACATGGTCCGATGGTTATGGCACGACGGAAAGAAAGAAGTGATAAAACTAAGAGAAGGGTATGAAACAACGTCGCGCTGACAATGAGACAGGGTGAATATATTTTCACCGGAGCATAAATTAATGGGCGAACAACGCAGCTTATCATTTTCTTTTTTAGTATTATTATCTGCTGCATCGATTTTCTCTTGAGATTGCTAATTCGTGTTTTGTAATCTGCTGTGGAATTTCATTTCGCCAAAGTACCATCACAATTTCTTAATTCGTTATGCAGCAGAATTGCTTTAATCGATTTTTTATTTTTTCTTGTTGTCAGAAATTACTTCTTTCGCATTAACGCTGATCCTGCCACTGCCGGTCAAATGACCGGTTTTATATTTTTTTATTTTACAATTACTGAAATTATGAAGTTACATGCAAATTGATTCGATAAATTTTTCTATCCAAGCACATATTTAAATAAAAATTGCACAAAATATAAATAAATAGAGGCTTGTCGTTTGTATAAGCTAAAACATTTTAATCGCATTTAATGCTCGGTAAGTTTGGTGTTAATGTTACTTCAGAAAAATGTCAAAAAATAAATTCAATTTTTAAAATATATATTTTAAGTGCTTGAATATTTTTTAACGATAGTATTTGTAACTACAGTTCACTAACGGTGACTACAACCTCTACATAGCCGTAGGTATGGACTCTCCATATTGTTGGAGTGTATGACATAATGTTTTGCGTGAAACTCGCGCGTAGACTGTTTGGACTGCACACTGATTCTGCCGCGTTCATTGTTTTATCGATAGCGATTGTTGGGTTTCTAAAAAATGGAATATCTACAACAATTTCGCTGACAGGTGTATTATTATAAAAAGTCGAGAGAAGTGGAATTCGTTTCCAACATTTTGCATGGTTTTTATTGGACAAGCGAGACCTTTTAAAGACCTTTTATTTGAACAAAATTCTGAGCTAAATTCAAAATGATGCACTGTGTAAAATACAAGGAAACCTAGAAACAATTTAATAAAGAACTTATCCAAGCAACAAGTACAACAAAATATAAAGTCTTACTTAAAAGTTGCTATCAATTTTTAAGTCACAAAATTAATCTTTTCAATTTTGTACACCAACTTCATCAAATTAAACAAGAAAGCATACATTTTAAGTGCATGTATAAACAATTGCATAGGAGATCCTAGGATAAAAGACAGAATTCATCATTAAAAAAAAGTCAATAATTTCACCAGATATCCAGAGATAGCAAATTGGTGATATTTCACCATGTAACAAAAAAAATTTATTTTTCACTCAGTGATCGTATTGTTTCCTATTTGTGACTAGTGCCGACTATAGTAATGCAAGTGTTGAAGGTGCTCGTTTTCGACCAGTTGGAGAAAGTTGTTGTGCAATGGTGTAATTTTGCGTGATTTCGAATTTGAACGAGATAATGAACAAGGCGAAACGAAAGAAGTGGAAAATCGGATAGAACCGGATGGAACAGTGTCGACCACGAACTACAATGGGCGTTTTTAATCCAGTGAAAGTGCTCCTGGTCGTAGCCTTAATGCGATCAGAAACTGGCGATGTTGACGCCGTTTCACCGGTAAGTGAACACGCGGTATGTTGCTCGCGTAAGGATTGCACGCGACTGAATCTTTTACCAGGAACATTGATAGTGTACGATACACACACATATGTATATGTATTATATCGATCGAGTTGTGTCGAACATTCATCAATTCGGGTCAGGTATTACATAAGCTTCTTCCATTAATGTCTCAATCAATCAAGCTGCAACGGATCGTGTGGCACGTGTTATTGAATTTCATTTAATACATCTGATTCTCGCATCAGATGTGCATATATTTATATGTTGACACTGGTGAATGATCTTTTTTTGCCGGAAAAAAAAACCAATGAACAATATACAGGCCACGCAAATAACTTGGTGGCTGTTGGTGACATAATATTATGCCAATAAGGGTAGCATAATTCCATGTTAATAGTTTTTTTGTAGATGGACACGCGAAGGACAAGCGAAGGTCAAGTCTGTTTTGTAAATTAGAATATCTATGTATTATCTAATAGAGCGTTTTAAGACGCTGCGGGTCAAGGTCATTCTAGAAGGTCAACTGTGATGGAAAATATTTTACTTCAGCTTTTTACGCGTCTTATATATTTTTATAGATTTTGAGGTAACAAAAATTTTGAAATAAAAGAAATTTGTACCGAAAATTTTACTAAAATTTGTAAATGCTGTAAATGCACAAAAATCTCCAAGCTAGTGGTACTGGTGCATACTTACCGATATCGTAGCACTTTCTGAAATCGAACAGAAAGAAAGCAATTTGTGCGAGCTAGTGAATCTTTGTTGCACTTCGAATCCATGATCAATGCGTACGGAAAGATTGAAGCGAAGGTAGTGGTTGCAACAGCTGCTGGTACAGGTGTGGCTCATTTGAATTTTACGCGGAACAGATGGTCCATTTCTTCTTGGAGGCATTGTCTGTCGTTCGCAGAAGCACATCGGTTTTCTAATATAAAACGCCACATTTCTGTTATTCGAACGTTGTCATTTATACCCACGCAATTTCCAAAAATTGCGATCCTCAGCGTACCTATATTTAGGTCTGAATGTTGCAATTTATCAAGCAAAACACCTTTACCATTATATTATGGCCAATAATATTTGAGAGCTCGCAGTTCGTAAACGTCGATAAACTAAATTTACTCGCACAGCAAATCATACAATTCTGTTTAAACGTGACGTTTGTTGTACGACGTATTTTACAAACTTTATGCGATGACGCGTCGTTTCTTGACGAGTCAATAGAAGTTGTGTAAATTTTGTAGATTCTGCAATTTTGTTAGAATAGTGCTGCTTATTTCCATAAGCAAAGCACGTGAAATTGAAAATACACTATTTAAAAAAATTCACTAATAAAATTAATTCACGCAAAAGCGATGTTTTTAGAATTAATGTGCGATCAGATTGCAGATTTTTATGCGAATAAAAATGTTTGTAGACCAATTCTTCAATCACTCCAATTAACCATAACGTACATTTATAATAAAAGATGCGTATTAAATCTTTTATATATATAAATGTATAAAAAATCCTCAGTCAAAAATTGATTCCAAGCACTAAAATAAACGATCCACATGTTACTTTAGTACTCGTGCCAGTTAAATACACAATTGACTGTAGTACTTCCAACAAAGAACACCACCAACTTTGATTCGCGCGTTTACCTTAATTCCGCCGTTTCTTTGCCGAAAGTACAATGAAGTAAATCGGTCCGCGAAACAGATTCAATTACCTACATGTTTTCCGGAAGTACTTGAAAGTCATCGGGATGTAATGAATTCACGTAATTAACAGAACTTGTATGAAACTCCAATACGCTTAAAATTCCTAGCCGTAGAACAGACACGCAACAATAGTAACTGCAGATGTTACTTTCCAACTTGGTCGCTTTATATGCAATTCGAATTGCCTCGTACGTTCCTATCGCCATATACGCGCGGGTCGGGTAATCGTTGCGCGCATTCTTGTTTACCTAAAAGTTTCAGTTTTATCGCGGTCGCTGAAGTTCGTCACGTAAACCAACCGCCGCTGTCTGGGAATTGGCGCACATCTCTGCGCGAGTTTTCACATAGGAAAACGACCTGCGTCGCGAATGAGATCGCGAATGCGAGGTGCGATCAGAAAGAAACCGGACCGTGTCAGTCTCCTTGAAACAGTATTCGATAAAACGGTATAGCCGGATAAGGGGATCAATTGTGCACCTAAACCAAATTGATCTTTACTCATACCATTCCGTAGAGATTCCAAAGGATACTATCCATGGCAAATTTCAAATCGGTACCCCTACTATAGGGTGAGCATGATTTAATGAATTATTTCTTCTGTTAAGCTCGACGAGAAATTATGAAAAAATTCATACACGTTCTACCTGATAGCATACACGACCATGATTTTTTTCAAAATTTTTGGTTGCAAAATCGATACCCCTATCATAAGGGTATTTATAGAGTGAGTATGATTTAATGAATTATTTCTTCTGTTAAGCTCGACGAGAAATTATGAAAAAATTCATACACGTTCTACTTGATAGCATATACGACCATGAGTTTTTTCAAAATTTTGGGTTGCAAAATCGATACCCTTATCATAAGGGTATTCATAGGGTGAGCATGATTTAATGAATTATTTCTTCTGTTCAGCTTGACGAGAAATTATGACAAAATTCATACACGTTCTACCTGATAGCATACAGGACCATGATTTTTTTCAAAATTTTTGGTTGCAAAATCGATACCTCTATCATAAGGGTATTTATAGGGTGGGCACGGTTTAATGAATTATTTCTTCTGTTAAGCTTGACGAGAAATTACGAAAAAATTCATGAATGCTCTATCTGATAGCATACACGACCATGATTTTTTTCAAAATTTTTGACTGCAGCATCGATTTTTAAAAAATTCCCATTGCTGATTTTATATATTGAAGTTTTCAGTCGACTATTTTTTGGATTGGGCTCACATGTTTAAAGCAATTGTAAGCTCTCAGAATTTTTTAACCATCGATATTGCAGAGAAGTACCGAGAAGTGAATACTCATCAAACTTTGTGAGAAATCAGGGAGAGTCTTGGTTCGTTTCGATCACACCTGAGCGAATAAGAACGCGCCAGGCCGCGCTGTCGTGAATGAAAACGGAATAACGAAATCGGCGACGTCGTTCTCTCCCGGGTCTCAATGAATCAATCGAAATTGCATCGTAGATACACACGGTAAACGAGCCACACCCGTTATTACGAAACAGGAGAAAGAAGAAAGAATAGAGGGCAACGTGAAAGAGAGAGGTTCCACCGAAGTGGTAACGACGTTGGTACTGGGTCACGATGGCTTCGTGTTCCGTTCGTAACCGCGTCAAAAACTATAGAATTTTCTCTTCTCTGCTTTCATACTGCTACTTCATATCGTAATATTGCTGTGGCGGATCCACGATGCGTTAAATTTGACGGAAATAGTACTGCCTATTGTTAACTTCCAGAAAATAAAACAGAAATCTCTTTTCGTAGAGAGAAAGAGAGAGAGAGAATTTCGTATTGCGATAGATTCTTGCAAATGCAGGATAATTTGAATATTAGCTTGTTGCAAAAGTTTCCTTTTTGTTCTGTTTTTATTCGCCCATTTATTAAATGCACCATTTGCTCGATTATAACGATATTCTGGATTCCCATTGTTCATATCAGTCGAAAGTGAAGTGAATATCTGGGACAATCTAATAATATAATCAACGTTCAATTGGTTATTGATAAAATCACAAAAAGAGACAGAATTGTTTTACGGAAAAATAATTTATTCTACAACTAAACTGGGATTTTATGAATTTATGATAAAAAAGGGGAAATGAAATTTCTATAATTATTAAATAGAAAACGGTAATTTTCTTTGCCTTTGATTTCTTACTACAAATGTTAGTTATAAAATGAATGTATATAAATGAAAAAGAATATGTTGATCTGTAGGGTTTCGTCTTCCTTATTTTACAAGTATTTTCAATTTTTCAGTAGGAAACTGTATTGTTCGTATATGATACCTTTATTATTGCAAGTGTATCAAATATTTTCTCGCTCCATCTAATAAAAACATATGTTATACTCAGACAATATAGTGTATACACGAATAATATTCCGTTTCAGGATCGAGCCAGGAACCTAGCGGACCGATTCACATCCACGACTACGTTAACAGTAAACATTCGAGACGATGACGATCAGGACCCCTCCTTCATATACCAGGGCTGTATGCTTCTGGATGGGGCTTGTATCAACCCGGAATATTCAGCTTCGGTAATTATATTTATTTATTTAATAAGGAAACCTCTATCGTCAGCTTCGCTACTTTCTAAAATATTTATAGAAATTATTTTCCTACAGAATTTTTGACTGATTAAATATTCTTCAGTTTTTCTGTAAATAATAATACTGCAATATTTTTATCATTTGTCATTTTGTTCGTGATACTTGATACTTAGTTGAATTGCAGCTAAATGATGCCAGACTGAAAATTGCTAGATTATCGAACAATTATGATTTAATAATGTTTACCTTATTCAACACGTCGCTACCAAATATTGATTAAACGATGTGCCTCTTATTGAACATAGTATTACCAAATATTCATAGAGCTCTTGGATCATGCAACTTGTTTGTGTATGTACTAACAAATTGTATCAGATTCATGAAACATGAAATGTAAACGCTGTTTACAATAAACCTACATGAGCCATCTATAATCATCCATGTAATCACACGATTGGTCACTTATGTGTTCATCGAATTGAGATCATCCCAATAGCTTAACGATTGTTTCGCACTACCAGAGTATAAAATCATTCGTGTAATAATTATGGAAATTCAGTCAATTGCATAGTTAATCCTTCGTTTTGATGTAAAAAATATATTATATTATCCATTTGTACGTTAATTGCTGTCATCCGAATTGGAAATTAAACTTCTAATAATTCGATCTAAAAATGAAAGAAACAATTTTACATATGTATTGTTATATTAATACACATATACGAATTATTCCAACGTGAACTAGAAAGACTTGGTACATGCACAAGGAAAAAATGAAGATTTTTATTTGAAGTATCTCATTATTCTCCAATATAATTAATAATTTTACACGTTCGTTTATAAAGAGAGAGAGACATACATTTCCATTCGCATTAACGGTTTTATTACGCTCGTAAAAGTATGTACGCAGTGCTAAACTTCATTAGAGTAGTCATTTTATTGCATTCTAGATATTAGGAAGTGCAGTAAATGCATAAACATTTCCAGACCGCGAACAACAAAAATTCGAATGACAATGATTCCACGTCGTACGTCACGTACCCCTATACGTCCGAGCCCCCATCCGCAATATGCAACCCATTTCTTATTGTCGCTCTTAAATCTTGTGCGACACGATTCTAAACCATCGTCTAACCGGTTCTCTGTCCAATGGGAATTTTTTCTGTGCAGGTATCGAGCGGAGTGTTATCCGGGATACTTAATATATCGCCGGAGAAAATACAAGCTGTTGATATGGACAGTATCAACGCGCCCATTCATTACTCCTTCCTGAGTGGCAATCCAACGAATTACCGCGAGTTCTTCGAAATCAACCCTAACACCGGCGCGGTGAAGCAAATTAAGGCGGTGGACACCACTGTCACCAAAAAGTTCGATATCATTATTAAGGTGAGGGCAAGAGAGCAGAAATTAAAATACCGCATCATCGCGTGAACTCGTCCGATGACCATGGGACACAGTGGTTCTCATCCTTTTTAAATTTTCTACCATATAAATAATTTTAAACATTTCCCAATTAAAAATCAATACATCTCAGATGCAGTGTTTATAATCGAAGAATAAACAATCTATTTTGTGTAAAAATTTTACGACCAAAAAAGCATTTCTCAAATGCTATTTATGCATTTATGACAAAAGTGACTAGGTGTAATCTAAAATAGCAAAAACATTAGACGAATTTAAAGTTACTGTTATATTATTTTTAATCTATTAAACATATTAAGAAGAAGATTAAATTTTTATTTCAGCTCTGTTCGTAGCAGATAGAAAGTTTTTATTTTGCATAAAGATCCGCAGGCTATTTACCACCAAATAATAAATAAACAATTTTGTGTAAAAATTATACCACTAGAAATAACGTTTGTACCACAGTTTAAGAAATACTGCCATAGTATCTACAGTCGTGATAAAAAAATTATTTAAAACGACCAATATATTTATTTATTATACAAATAAAAATTAGTGGGTAACAGTACTGTGACTTGACACGATCTAAGCCAGATACCAACTCGAACAGAAACGATCGAGTGTTCAGATGCGATCAGACGAGTTGAACCGTGGCGACACTATGTTTCCATTCGCACGCGAAGAGGAGTTGCATAGGGGACATAGCGATGTCAAGCGTTGCAGCGGATAATGGTGTTTAACAGTTTGTCTTTTTTTTCACGGAAGGCCGTGGAAGTATCTGAAGCGAAGCGATCGGCGACAGCTAAATTGACTATTACCGTGAAGCCAGTCGACAGCAATCCTCCAATTATAACGGCATCGAACGTCGAAGGATTCGTTGATGAAAACGCGCCGATCGGAACAAAGGTGATCGATAAAAATGCCGTGCCCATAGTGCTCACCGTTTCAGACGCTGATTTGGTAAGTGTAATCTTTGAACTTGATCTTCTCCCGTTCACCGAACCGTGAACGCGATACGGATCGGCCGTTTAATTCGTCTCATTGTTAGCGAATGACGGTCCTGTTTAGCCGTTGCACAGAACCCGTTGCAGGGACGCAAAAATTAGAAAAAGTATTTGAATCGACCAAACCATAGATCTGCGAAAATATTAGGTGCATGCAAAAAATATAATTTATAATCTTCAGCTTTTTTGTCCAATTGTTTGTTTGCCAGCTAAATAAACAAATTTATTATCGTTGTGTACGAATAAAAAGAATTAAAAGAGACTAAAATTTTTGTATACACTTAAATGGAATTGAGTATGTTCAATATTTAGAGAGAAAAATTAAACGAATTTATAGTAGGTATACTGATTCACAAATATTAGAAGTGGAAGTAGGTTTTACGAAAGGAATTCAGTGTTTGAGGATTACCAAGATTTTAAGACCTACAAAAGCGGAATTGACAAAGAAGAGATTGTCATTAAGCAGAAAGTATGCGAAAGGAATAAAATACGCGTTTATATTTTTAAAAAACGTGCGATTGTGCCTCTGCACGAGCCAGACAGATTTCAACAATGTCCTTTGAAAGCTGTTTCCTTTGAAACGCTCAACTTGCGTCTGTAAATTTTGTTCCAATTGCATCCTGAATAAAAATATATCTTTTGTTGTGCACACAATGTGCTCAATGTTGTGTTTACGTATTGTTTAGAACACCATATATTGATCTTTTTTTTTTAATTTTAAAATGACAATCTGAAAGGATGTTCGAAAATGTTCATCAAATAATTTTAACATATCCAATGGCATCGTTAAAATTAGTCATTGATGCATTTATGATAAAAATGAAAAGATATTTAAATAAATTAAAAATACTGTTGTGTTACTTGTTAAACGTGGTACCATCTCCACAATTCTATATTTCATCTGTTCACTTTTATCACAATTGTATAAAATCTAGTGGTAACAGTGATACAAGTTAATAAATTGTTGTAAAATACTGTTCAGAGCCCTGAAGATCCGAAGCCAACGTATTCATTCGAGTTAACGACTAACTTCTTCGCAATCGATCCTTCTGGGGTATTGGTCGTAAACGAGGAAAATTTAGATCGAGATCCACCGAGCCCCGGCCGTTTCCGGTTTCAAGTGGTCGCCAGGGAAAAAACTGGAGTCGCAGCTTCCGCGCCATTATCGTTCGTAGTAACTTTGAATGACGTTAATGATAATGCTCCCATGCTCCCTATGACAGCGCCCATCACTGTTCAAGCTGGAGAAACAAAACGGGCGGTCACGAAGGTAGGTTTACCGTAATTAGTATCTTGTCATTAACGTTGAAAGTGGAAAAGTTCGTGTGTCACGTATCACGGCCGATGCTTAACTAGATACAAAATGGACACTGTTTTCTCACGTTTCACCGGCAAATATGATTAGCATAATGTGTGATCTCCAATCTCGGCGCCAATAATGAAGGTTCAGTGTAATTTTCAATCAATGATCGAACATGTTTTACAATTCCGAGTAAGCTGAAAAATGATTTACTTAATCTGTTAGCCAGACAGGACAAGTTAGTTTGTTATGTGGGTTAAACTTTACTTTAGGTAACCAGAAATTTTTGCTTTTCTCCCATATAATCCTGTAGATTTTAGAGAGAAAATGCCAAAAATCCAAGCTTCAACCCGCGGAGATCAGTGGTTCAAAAGTTATGAGTGTTTAAAGTTAAGCGCCTTTCAGTGTTTCAGTGTCGCGCGCTGTTTACCGAGCGCAGCGGCTAGGTGGCAGCATAAGCACGCGGTGATGTCGGTAGCGTAGAGTGCCGATCTTTGAGAGGAAATATGTTGGGAAAGGTTTACAAAAGGAGAGTAAGCTTGCAATGTTCGGCATTTCACCTAACCCATCTATAACCCGTTCCTAAACCAGATCTAATACAGATCTAAATCGCTCGACTTTAAACACGCATAACGTTTGAACCACTGATCTTCGCGGGTCGAAACTTGGATTTTTGACATTTTCTCGCTAAAATGTACAAGATTACATAAGAGAAAGGCAAAAATTTCTGGTTACCTAAAATAAAGAGCAGCCCCGTATGTCCTTGACTTTCCGTAATTCACAATTTTTAAGTTATTGTTATGCCATAGCATCCATATTGATGCAAACTTTATTATTTTTCATCGAACAATTTTATTTGACCTGTGTTACATAAACTAAAAATTTGAGATTATCACAGCAATTGTTCTTTAAATCTCCCATAATTTGAAAAATTCTTTTGTAAATTTTTGGAGCGTACATGTGCATAGTTCTATAATAAAGCAATGTAAAATTGCCTAAACAGTGTGAATTGAAAGTGTTCCTTCTATCTTTCTATAGAATGGCATTTAAGTTTTAAATTATTGTCGATATTACGTTATCGACATAAAGGTCGACCAAGCAACAGTGTCTATTCTATTCACTTTTAATGTTTGCAATCTGGCAACGTCCTACTAAATTTTCATGTTCGACAACGATTGCCTCTCGACTGCCGCAGGAAATTGCAATGATATTTATGGGAGTAGTTGGGAATAGTTGAACCTTAAAAGAGAAGATCCTGTCGAAATAAATTCCGAGGAAGTCGATAAGCAGCGTCCTATTTTCAAGCTTTAAACTTTTTGTATAAGAATTTAGTGATCTGACACACTTCTGCGCCAGTTTATTTGTCCGGGCTGTTGACAACAATGCTGCGTCACTGGGTGTGAAAAACTTCAATAACAACTTCCTCCTTTTCCATTGTACAAGATTTCACTATTAAATTGATTGAGTTCCCATAGTTCTGATAGTTTGATCAAAACACGTTCGGTACCAAGACGGATATCTCAGTCATCTTGTATAATAATAATAACAACAGTTTAAAAATACTTGGAGGGACTATTAACAATTATTAAGAGTAACTATTGACAACAGATTATGCCAGACAAGAATAATTTTTTGCGAACTTTAATCGGTCGTGAATGACGTTTGTAATAATTTTATTTAATATTTAGCTTAACAAGATAGTTAGTAAAAGAAACATAAACATTAAGGATACGATTCTACATGAAATATCATAATGAAAAAATTCGTAAAATAATCGATCCGAAATGTTAGTCAGACGTGCATGCGTTACTATGTGAAGTAGAAACTGTAAGCCATAGTCAGACACATCAGTCTTTTCCTCTTGACTAGCTTTAAAATATTTATTCTATATTTAAGCCTATTTGTTTTTTTTTACTGTGAAATTACAAACAAATGAGCATATAAATGAACACCAGCAGTTTTTAATCTAAAAATTCGTGCATAATTTGTTGTAACATTTAATTGGAACTGGATGTGTCTCTCAATGATTTATATTCAACGATATCGAGTTCCCTGTATAAAATATTTATCTCCTGCGCTGTATTTTTATTTTGGCGATCCGTCATATTTTTGCTCGCGTTTATTTAAACATTGAATGCACTTTGAAATGTTTTGCTTCGCCAACAACGTGTTTGAAAATATTGATTTCCAACAGATCGAGGCAACCGATAATGACGAGGGTGAGAATGCTGAAATAACCTACAGCATCTACCACGTTTCAAACAACGGTTTGCACAAGTTCAAAATCGACCCGAAAACTGGGGTAATCGAATCGGTGAAGAAACTAAATGCGGGCGAACAATACAGTATTACGGTGCAGGCGACGGACAAGGGCGGAAAATATTCGCAAACGATCGTCGAGGTGAACGTAATCCCCGGTCCAAACACCAAAAGTCCCGTGTTTCAGCAACCGGTGTACGAGGTGCAGGTTAGCGAAGGAGCTTCGATCAACTCGACGGTCGCAACAATTACTGTAAGTAATTTTTTTGTCGTGTTTTCTAATGCACGAGCAAATTAGAGAATTTCAAGCGTCTTCATGCACTTGATCTGGATATAAAACGATGCGTTTGTGATTTTTAAAAATGTTCAAAGTGAAACAATTTAAATAGATTGTCAGTGAATTTTATGCTGTATTTCCAACGATACGAGAGACATTTTTATTCAACTCTGCACTCTCGATTCTCTACAATGATAACGTACATTTGCATAAATATTACCGTGCAACTAATTTTTAAACAGAAAGTAAAGTTAATATGCATCGCAAGCAGAAACGATCCCGACCTCGCTCTTTCGATTTGTTATTAGGGATTTTTGTAAAATGCAAAGATCAATACTTTTGGAATTTACTTACAGGCAGTTGATCCCGAGAATGACCCAGTATCGTACTCCATTGTTTCCGGCAACGATCTCCGTCAATTCGTGATCGGCGACAAATCTGGCGTGATTACAGTTATAAGGAAGTTGGACAGGGAAGATTTGACTCGTTATCAGCTGGTGAGTTCTCATCGCTCCAGGTTTTAAGTAGCCTCGTAAAGAGTTTCTTTTCCGCACGGCGTACAAGGGAACGCAATCTGTTTCCGTAATTGCCGCACAGGCAATCAATGTTATCTGAAAGCAATTTCTGCCGACAGCTGATAAAAGCCGCGGATTCCGGCGGCCTGTTCAGCTCCGCAACGGTGAACATCAAAGTGACGGACATCAACGACAAAAATCCCGAATTCGTAGACCTGCCTTACGAGTTCACAGTTAAAGAGGGGGAGGCGCGGAAATTGATCGGCCGCGTGCATGCCGAGGACGCCGATGAAGGCATTAACGCCGAGATCACGTATTTCGCGCCGGACGATATTCCTTTCACAGTGGACCCCGAAACAGGGGATATCCTCACAAAAATTGTTCTGGATTACGAGCAAAACGATGTAAGCGATTTGTTCTTTTACGCGTTCGAATTTTTCTATTCTTGATTTTTATTCTACTGCAGTCCGAATTGCCCGACGGCTAGTTTTTCCCAAATCAGACTCGAAATGCTAGTATTTAATACTGTATATTTTCTACATAATTTATTTAGTATAGATTTTACTTTTTTGAGAATATTTAAAAATTATTTAAATATACAGGGTGAGTCTCGCGACGTGACGATCTCGAAGAACTCGTGCGTTATCTGTTGGACGAAAAAATGTTTCGAACAAAAATTGCATGGTTTCCTGGGGGACATACAGTGCTCTCATTTGTTTTTTATTACTTTACTTTTATTTTTAATTATTTTTAATATATGTAATTATAATAATTTTCAAAACAATTCATTTTTGTCCCGCTTTCCGTAAGACTTTTTTAGACATAATTTCATAATTTATCCGAATTTAAGAAAAAATATTAAATTATCTCGATAAAAACGCAAAGTAATGAAAAATAAATTGGAGCACTGTATGCCCCCAGCAAACCATGCAACTTTTGTTCGAAACATTTTTTCGTACAACAAATGACTTAATAAACATAATAAAACAATCTGCAGGATCTTAAACTAATCAGACTCAGAATGTCACTATTTTATACTGTGTATATATACAATTTTTATAACCGCTCAAATCTTTTGCCATTTAATAGTTTCGATATAAATTTCAAAATAACTATTCATTAGATATTATTTTATGTATAAAAAGATGAAATACTTTTTTCCATGCGTTTTTTATGCAAAACTATATGGTCGATATAAAATACAACGATACGTTTTTTGAATATCTCCAATTGCTATACCAAACTACGAATATTTGTAATACATACGTGGTGATCGGCAAAATAAAACGTAAAATGGAACAGGGAACGTTTAATGAAGAACTGTTGAACGAACCTGTGTAAAGTAAATTTTAATTAAAATTCATCTGCATCGAATTTAATTAAGGCACTTTCAATTTGCTGCAAATTAATATATGCCCAGAGACTCAAAGACGGTGCAGTTACAATTAACCTCTGCTTTTGGTCCACCCAATGGAAATAACAGTTTATTTTCTGTCGACGGACGGTGCGATTGAATTTTATTTTACGTATTTCTCATGGGAAATAAATGGACATGTTTAACAGTTGCAAGTAAATGATTAGAAAAAGGAGTCTTCAAGAAAATGTACCTGTGTTTAAAAATATTAAGATATTATTTAGAGATTTTTAAAATATTTCTACGATTTTAAGAAAATTAATATCTAACAAATTCTAAAAGATTTGAAAATTTCATTATTTTGCTACTTGCTCCTACATAGATCAATCCAAACTCACATGTTCCATTAAGAGTTTAATACGTTAAATATGTTTTCTTGAAACGTGTTTTACAATTGAAATCAATATTACGTTTTTATTTACAGGAATATAAGTTTGTTGTTACCGCTAGAGACGGCGCTCCAGATTATCGTTTGGCCACCGCTACAGTGACCGTGAAAGTTATAGATGTTGAAGATGAAGTTCCTATTTTCCGACAAAGTAGCTACGAAGCTAGGGTTAAAGAAAACATACCAGACTACACGGTCGCGCAAGTAATGGTAAGTGAAATCCAACAAAGACATGAAAAAGTTCAAATTACTTTCTCCAGAATTCAAAAGTTCTACTGCCACGAGAAAAAAATGTGTTGCAACTCCCAATAGATTGAAAACCAAATTAAACAACAAAAATATTAAACGAAAGTATCATTAAAATAGAGAAATTAAAAATCATGTACTATTAAATTCAATATTAATTTTGTTATCGTCCGACTACGCGTTTTAATATAAACGAGAAACTTTTGAACACCTCCTCGATGAATGCAATAAATAATGTCCGTCACCAAATTCCGACATCGCTTTGTACGTCGAAAATTCTGGACGAATAATCATCCTCTTGGAGCTCGATGTAAACGTGTTTAATTCCAGGCCGATGATCCGGATACAAAGAAGCAAATTACGTACACGATCAAACAAGGGGATACCGAGCTCTTTAGTATAGACCCGAAGACTGGAGTGATAAAAACTATTCGGGGTCTAGATTATGAGAGGGAGACTCAGCACATCCTCATAGTAGGCACAGTGGAAAATATAAGTGATCTACCGGGTTCTACGACTAGGATCGTAGTCAATGTTCAGGTATCTAAATAATCCGAAACATGTTCGTTCTTCACATTAAATACACATTTCTGTCTTTCATAAAAATATTTTAAACAATTAAATTCATAAAATTTTTATAGTAACAAATGGTACTACAATTTCTAATTATAACAGGACGTGAATGATATTCCTCCGGTGTTCACATCAGTTCCTCGTCCGATTACGCTAGACGACGATGTTCCTATAGGGACGACGGTCATTAATCTGATAGCAACAGACTCGGATGGCACGGCCCCTGGAAATCAAGTACGTACCTTCGATCGATAAATAATAATCCGGAAATCGAGAAAACAATTTTTACTGACTCCTCGACCTAATTAGGTGAGGTACGAGATCATTGGCCGTGGGATAACGAACAAGTACTTCGTGATCGATCCGGACACCGGCGTGCTGAGAATAAGGGATGATTTGCGGAAAGAAACCGACACCGAATATCAGGTACCATTATCAATTATAACATTGTAAATATCAAATTATAATTCCACCATTAATTGCTAGATTGCACATTCGCGCAACAAAGAAATTTGGTTAAACTCTCACTCAGGGCACCAAAAATTTTCCATTTCTCTGAACGTAATATTATACAATTCGACGAAACAAATGATGGAAAATTCTAGTGCGCCGAAAGAAAATCTAACCCAGACCTAGCGAATCCGCTCACTGCATCATACCCGCTCCCATGTCTGGAAACCAATATGGCCTCGTTCTAACCTCTCAATCGCGCTTGAAATCGAGCAACTTTACTCGCGTATAACTTTTAAACGAGTGAACTTCGCACACTGAAACTTGGATTCCGCGCACTAGAATTCAAAGTTTTATCATTTTATCGTCGAATCGTGTGATATTACGCTCAGAAAAGTTGAAAATTTTTGGTTTCCCGAGTGAAAGTACAGCCAAAAATTTCACACCTTCTCGATTTGTTTTCAGTCAAAACAAACTCTCTCGAGGGTTACATTTGTAAAAAGTGAATCTAAAAGTACATGTTCACAGAACATTATGGAATTGTAAAAACAATAATCTGATCGGACGTTAATATTATCAGGTGGACGTGCGCGCGTACGACATGGGAGAGCCGAAATTGTCATCGATGACAACGGTGCCGGTGTACGTTCGTCACGTAGCCACCGTGCCCCCCGAGATCGGCCTAGGCTTCGCAGAAAACTCGTACAACGTCGAGGTACCGGAGGACGCGAGCGACAACACCCTGATCAAGATAATCACCATCATTAATAGCCATGCTCACGATACCACTCCGTTGAAGTGCGAGATCTACAGTGGAAACGAAAATGGATTATTCGAGGCGAACGTCACAGAGGAGCGGAATTGCGCGTTGACGTTGAAGAAAGGAGCTTTGGATTACGAGACGGCGGAATCCTATCAGATCAAGATCAAGCTTGACTCTTTGTCCGGTCTTTTGAATTCTGGGAGGAACACAACAATGGTACGTACGGGGATAAAGCTGTCATATATCTCTTTTTATTTATTCCTGAAAGCTTTGTGTACGATGTCTCTTGATGCTATTTAGTCCCTTGTTCGTTTGTCGCTTGTTGCATGGACTACTATCGAGGTTCGTATCGGAATAAATAGGGAAAATTAATTATTATAGGTAGACTGTAGAAGTTACAGAATACATATTGAAGTTCTTCTCCCTTTAATGATGTTAATCACTTGAAAATAATGTATCGACATTCTGATATTCGTTTAATTTCTCCAAGTTTCATGTGGAATAGTTTTTCATTAATTAACGTTAAAATGTTTCAGCTTATCATAATGACAAAGCTCTATTTATTTAGATTGTATGCAATTGTTATTTCAATAGTTGGTTGGTTAAAAAAATCTATCGAATCAATTTCCACGTAACTTTATAATTTCAATAATTGTAAAACGAAAGATAAGTTCAGTGTTAAAACGGCAGGCTGTGCTAAATTATTTGGAGACAATCTTCATTCGATAAATCTTCATCTGAATACTCGCGCGATTGTTTCGTCGTAAATTCGTAAACGTTCGAAGTGCCGGCTTATAACGAGGGGAAGATTGATTTCGCGTCGCTAAATCCCGGGCGTCTCTTCGTGTTACAGGTAAAAATCCAAGTGCTCGACGTGAACGACAATAAACCGGAGTTCATCTTTCCCGAGGGAGGTAAAAAGTTATCGCGGGGACGTTATTTCGCGGCGATTCCAAGAGGGGCGCAATTCGCGTCGACGGTGATCCAAGTGAAGGCGAACGACAAGGACAACGGGAAATACGGTAAACTGGAGTACAAGATCCTCGGCGGCCGAGGATCCGATTATTTCGCCATGGACAGCTCATCCGGGATAATTAGGACAACGGCGACGTTCGATAATGTGGATCCGATGGAGCTTCCGTTCAAATTCGACGTCCGCGTAAGGGACAACCCTAACATCACCGACAATTTCAACTCGATTGTCGCGCCGGTTATAGTGAACCTGATCGGCGAGGAGAATCTGATGATCCTGGTGGTGCAAGAGGCGGCGCCGGACGCTTTGCAGAAAGAGACCGATAAAATCGCTGGCATCATCGAGGAGAAGAGCGGCCTGCTGATTGGTATCGACAGGGTCGCGGTGCGGAAGAATTTAACGAGGAACGGCACAATCGAAATGTTCCCGCAAGATTCCGATGTCTGGTTTTACGCCGTCGATCCGGACACCGAAGCCATTTTAGACAGGAATAGCTCGCGTATACAGAGGTAAGTTTCCCCCTTTCCTGTGAACTTTTCAGTTTATGCGTTCCCGGAAACTGTAGTAACTATTGAAGTTTCCCGGAATTAACGGTTTCGTAGGACATAACGGTAGTGTCCCTGTAAATCCAAAAATTTCGAATCAACGGTTCTATCGTGCTCCCCCGAGATTAACACTAGACCCTATCGAGCCTGAAATGTAACTGCTATGTGTCAACTTATGAATGCCACAAGATTAGATTTAGTTCGATTTGTATTGTCTTCCTGAATAGAGAAATTTATTCTATCATCTATAATTAGACTTGCGATTTTATGCATTTATAATAAGAATGAGTACAGGAGTAATTTCAATTTACAAAATTAAATATTCTGGACATTGAGCCCAATATCAGCACCGTTTGGGTTCTAATCATATTAACCTATTTAATCGGAATGACTAGCGCGCAGCTTGGGTTAAATATTCAATTCCGGGTCGGACTCATAAATTCCGTGAGCTTATCTCGCGTTGTACTTCTTCGGTATCTGTTTCGTTTCTTATTTCCATTTTAATAAATGGAACAAGGACTCCAACCGTGCATCTAGAAAACAGAAAGTTCGAAGTTCTCCTATACCATATAGTAAATTTCATCAAACGAGGAAAGTTTTACTTCGCACGCGTAAACAATTCCGATAATTTACAAAACATAGAAATTTAAATGTGATCGTTGATTAACCTAATCATTATGAACTCTGCGTCATGCTCGTTCTACGGTACACGTAAGCATTCGCTACAAGACTTAACTTACAAAACTAGTAAGTCAGCCAATATAATTTCAAATATTTTCATTTTGCAATTACTGAAATCATAAAAATGCTCCTGTAAGAAGCTGGAGTGAATAAACTGATTCAATAACTTTCTGCAAGAGCAATTTTACAATTTTAATAATGGTAAAATAAAAATGGCACGGTTTACTTCGATTTTAAATTATTTTCATTATATGTCAGAATAAATAAATCGTGCTAAAATCTAAGTGAATGTAATCTTGTTATTTTTTTATTTTGAATTTATTAAATGTACTCTAAGGAAATTCTAAAATAAATTGATCTGTTTGAAAGCACAGGAATTATTCAGAATCTAACTGAATATAATCTTGTTACTTTTATAAGTCAACAAAGGTGACCGACGGTTCTCGCGTTGAATGTGGGTTGTACGAAGCTAATCTCCATTTTGATTTTATTTCAGGTCGATCATAGAAAAGCCAGCGATGTCGAATATCACTTTCGACGTATCTACCCTGGTCCGAGCAAACGCGATCGACATCCACGCGCCGGTAATGCCAGCTGAGCCTGTGCGCACGCAAAAAACTGCCATCGCTTTTAGTGGCGAAGTGTTCCCATATGCATTGATAATCATCGCCTGTGTCATATTGATTCTGGGCATTGCTGGTATCATCTACATATGCGTCTCCTGGACCAGGTAAATTATTAACTTCGTTTCCATTATTCATATGCTGGGTGTGTGCGAAAGTTATAATTAGGCATCCGATTTTATGCATTTATTAAAAAAATGAGTAGGTGTAATTTAAAACAGTAAAAACATTAGAAGAATTAAAAATACTGTTATATGTATATTATTCTCAACTTCTCAACTGTTATATATTATTATCAAATCGGATAGAAAATTTTTATTTTGCATAAAAATCCGCTGTCTAGTTATAATCAGTATAATGCAGTATAATGATTCTAATCTTACGACTTCTTGTGTAATTATTTCTTCGCTATCATCTATATAATCAACATCATTATCGACTGGTAACGTACCTCGTGTATAAATGAAAGGAGAATTAATGAAAAGACTAAAACTTTTGCATACATCTAAAATAAAGTGAGGAAGTGATGACCTACTTTTCTTTAAATCATCAGTACATTATTTCGTTTAGCATGTCATAGCTCAATTATGTTCGAGTTTGTCTAATTTCGAAGAACATTCTGTTGCTTTTGCAACTCTAAGTGCTTCCAACTTGGAGTTTTTTTCTTCAATACTGTTGTTTTTCTACTTTAAGAGCTCCCAAGAGATGTAAAAAAGTACCAATTTATTTTCTACGTCTTCTAATTACTTAAACTACGCCCAATAGCCTATTAAACATTTAAGTAATTTCATTTAGTGAATGTTACGTAACTTCTCATTTGAAATAAAAGACCTTGACCGCAATGTTCAGCATACTTGAAAACTGAAAACTGGAATTTTTTGATCTTTATGACAAAATTGGATCGGAATTTGGAGCATTCAAATTTTTGAAGGAAAATATGTTCAATCCTGTCTATTGTGATTGTCACAAATAATTTTTATTTTTCACCCGCAGCCTATTTGTAACAATAATAAAATCAAGTCGTAAAGTAAATCGAAAAGTAACATTTTACTTTATTAAATCGGTGACTACAGAGTGTTACCGTAAAATTCAATTGACACCGCTGCACACACCGCTCTGTTGAACAATTGTTCAGTGTGCTCCGTAATTGGATCAACGATTCTTTTGTTTTACATTTTTCCGAGGTTTTTCATCCGTATCGAGTTATAGAGACGAGTAATTAAACTTTTTCGAAGGCATTTGATTGAAATCTCTACGTGCTTTTATATTATAACTGTATTTTATATTATAACTGTACAGTCTATTTAGTTATGTCAAATACGAGAGTGAAATACGAAGCCTTAAATTATATTCGTATTTGAACAATTTTGTGTACCGGTCGGTCAGATTTTTCATGTGGAACGTGCTCCGCTCTACTATTGCGAATATCGATTATTTGTAATTTCTATTCCCCGGAGAATCACGTTTTTAATCCTCGGTATAAAAACAGTGAGAATAATAAAAAATACACAATACTGTGATGAAACGTTACTTAACAAAGATATGAATTTTTCTTATCTATTTATTCGTCGTTGTGTTATTAACTTTTTAGAGAATTTAATCGTTAAATTGTCTCGTAAAAAGATTAATTAACTTAAAATTAGTATTTCGTACTTTTTATGTTTCAAATTATTTGATAAATTCTTTTAGTATTTTTAGTAATTGTGTCCAGATTATTTCAAACAAATTGGCGCACGTTTGTCTTTATCTCTTCCCCAAGCTCGTTCTAAGTAGCCTTGAGCTGTATAGTCAAGTCATGGCTCATAATTTATTTTGTCTTTCTGGGCGTTTCAAATAATCCTTCACCGCCTTCGTCGTGCGTTTTTCGCCACGTTGCCACGTTTCAAAAATAAAACTGTCACCAATTAATCTCTAGTCGGGTATCGTATGACGTCCCAATATGGCCGTGTTCTGTAGTCACTATAGCTAGTCTACCATTTTTGCAGTGTGCTGTAAATCGCTGATCTTGCTCACGACTAAAATTAACTTACGAGTCAAATTCAGACTCGGTAGTTCTTAAAAATGTTTAAAATTTTCATATAGGGGGTCTGTACGCAAAATAAAAACTGTTAGCGAGAATGATCTTGCTTAGCTGATCTTGCTCACGACTAAAATTAACTCACGAGTCAAATTCAGACTCGGTAGTTCTTAAAAATGTTCAAAATTTTCATATAGGGGGTCTGTACGCAAAATAAAAACTGTTAACGAGAATGATCTTGCTTAGCTGATCTTGCTCAAGACTAAAATTAACTTATGAGTCAAATTCAGACTCGGTAGTTCTTAAAAATGTTCAAAATTTTCATATAGGGGGTCTGTACGCAAAATAAAAACTGTTAGCGAGAATGATCTTGCTTAGCTGATCTTGCTCACGACTAAAATTAACTTACGAGTCAAATTCAGAATCGGTAGTTCTTAAAAATGTTCAAAATTGCTTACACATAGGAGGTCTGTACGCAAAATAAAAACTGTTAGCAAGAATATACAAGAAACAAACGTTTAATACAAACTTACGTTTTCTCTCAACAATTTTACCCAGTCAAAAATGCTCTCAAATTTTTTCAACGATTGTACAGTCTGTACCCCAAGCACTTCATCACAACCGCGCAGAAAGTTGAAACATAGCGCATAACAACTAAACTACAAACACGACGGACAAAGTTGAAAGCGTACGAGAGAAACGTAAGAAGCAAAGCTTAATTATGCCACGTAGTACAGATTATTCCTGTTCTTTGGAGTCCGGGGAAACACAGGATAACTTTCCGACGCTTTTTGCGGCGTGGTTTATTTCGTTTATAAATGCCGCGACAACATGACTATTACCGTTAGTATCGTGTGAAAGAAGTGGTTTCAAGTATTAACGTGAATATTCATACGAGCGGGGCTGGCTACGCGCGGCATGCAAATTCGTTGGTCTCTTTATTACTGCCATTAGAATAAATTACGCTTTCCGGCTTGGCCGCCTCGCGGCGACCAGTCGCCGGTCCGGCGTATCGCGACGATGCATCAAACTTTTCCCCCTTGTCGAAATTGTTTGGCCAAGTTTCGGACGTCGCGGCATATTTTTCATTAATGGAATGCAAACGTTGTATATGTATATACAACCTGACCGGACTTTCGTTTATTGCAGGTACAAAGCGTACAAGGAACGAATGCAGCGTATGTACGTGGTGCCGAGATACGATCCCGTCTACGTCGAGCCTAATTTGAAGGAGTACGAGACACAAGTGCTTCAGATGAGCGTCCCCGTAGACGACAACGACAGCTACAACGACCTACAGCTTGATTTCAGCAATAAGAACCACGCGTTCAGCCTAGACAACGTCAGTTACATTACCAAAGATCATGGAGAGAGCACAGGTACATGATTCGTTGGCAAATTCTAGTCCAAAAATCATATTCAACCTTTCATCAAGCAGCTCTACATTTAGCAAAATTTCTGATTTAAAAATACATACGCGCGTACAAATTATATTTAATTCACGTTAAAGAATTTTCATTTTTTAATACGATAGATACATTTATAATTTTACTCCACTTACACGTATAGTGTATAATGGATAGTGGAGTGATGCAATCATCTTTTTTTATATAACTTCAATTGTACAGAAATTTAATTTATAAAAGTGCACAACTCCCTTGACACATTTAAGTCATTGTGGCTCTAACAGCAAAAGCAACCGGGCATCGATTACAACAATTTATTACCATTCCAAGAACATACCCATTTTAAGTTTACACTAAAATACATTGCTCGCCTTATCAATACTAAATAGTAGATATCTCTGGTCACCTTGATTATCATTTTAACACTAAACCGAGCACTAAGAGCTAAGAGATTAAAATGTTTTATCTTATAAAAATGACAAGGCTCTATTCCTTATATAAATGTCAATATGTGGTTGGATGAAAAAATTTATCAAATCAATTTCCATGTAAGTGACTTTATAATTTCAATAATCGTGTAATGAAAAATACAAAACCGCTCACTTGACCGGCAGCAGTCGGTTTAGTGTTAAATCAAGAGGTTGAATGAGCAAAAATAGGCATTTAAACAGATCAGTTAGATGTTTCGCGTTGAAAGCGTAGAGTGTAGACAGTGAACATATTAAACTACAAAGCGCCAACATGCGCGGAAGTAATTGTCCTAGCTTTAGAAGCAGAAGCAACCGGTCATCAATTACCCCAATTTATATTCGCGAAATTTCGAGAGTGTCTATTCCGGCTGTCAGCGAGAGAAAGTTATCCCGAGGCCGGCGAACAGCCGGCAGAAACGACGCAGGGGTTTTACAGGTGTGCATTTATCATTTAAGGTCAGCAGAGTCCGGTGAGTTCGGAGGCGGCGACCACGGCACGCGCTTCGAGCATAGTCGGCACACACGGGGACGGTAACATCCATTCCCTGCGACGGTCCACCTTGGGCAGAAAGAATCACAGCGCCAGCAATACGAACACGTTGAATAATCATGACGCGACGCCCGTCTTGAACCCTCTCTACAACCGTGGCGGCGACCTGCTCAGCCCGAGCCCGTCGAACGACAACGTCACGTTCAGGGAAAGGAAGGATTACTCTCATCTCGGATTCACGTACTTGGGCGAGCAAAGTCCGGTGGAGACTACCACGGAGTTGTAAACCGTCGCTAACCAACGCGGCGCGGTTAGGTTGGTTCGTGCACGATACACAACTCGAAACTTCCGGCCGAGTCTCTTGGGCCAGGCCTCTTGTGTTGTACCATATAGGAAAGCACCTCAAACGGTAGGTAATATCGTAGCTCGTCCGCGGTGTTGTCGTCAACGTCGACAGTGAGCCCAGTCGATAGTGGAAAAGCGGACAATGTTGATCGCGTATGCTACGCCGAGAACTGTTCAAGCTGTAGGTGTACACCGCGAATTATAAAACGCTTCTTTCATGTTGGATTACCGATCGCGGACGCCTTCATTTTCTTCCTACGCTCGGGCATATCGCTCAGAGAAACTACAGCTGTTGACTGAAAGCGATAAGCTACTTACGATTAGCCGGGATTTGTGATTCGCTCGTGAAATTAGCTTTTAAACTAGCTCTCGGGAAATGTTTGAAACTAAACCTGCCCGAAGTTTTCTGACTCGAACTTGAATGCGCTCGCGGTTAGAATGTGAAATTATCGGGACTCGTCGAAAGAGAGAGTCATTTCATCGGTGATTTTAGTTTTCATTAATTTTAGAGTTTTCGTTGGTGGATCCTGCGCTAAACGTTGTGGCACCTGTTTTGTGTCATTGGACTGCGGATTTGTATGCATTTATAATTCATTCGTACAATTGCAATAGTTCAATTGCTCCGTAGTTGTAATCTCTATCAAATGCATCGTTTCATAAGATATAGAAAGAAGTATTGTCACAGAGACATTACAAATTCTTTGTACATCGTCCTGCGTGCTATGAACGACAATATTCTGACTCGATTGTAAAAATCAGGCACAACAATGAGTTTCTTCTTTCAATAGTTTCAACGAACCTAAAACTGTACAAAAATGTCCTTCTGCTTTTCAGATGTCTTCACAGTATGGTATTTACCAATACATTTCTGTTGTACATTCACAAAATCCGCAGTCTTGGTATGACATAGTACGATATACACGACATTCATTACGTATAGAATTGCTTGAAATTCTTGTACGGAAAATATAGACATCACGCAGTCTCGCAGCGGTTCTACGATGTTCAAGAAGCAAGAATGTTCAGGAAGCCGATTTGAACGTGAGGCATCGCGTTCAGAAAGTGCCAGTCTGCCCGGGATTATTGCTATCGTTGGTTGCAATAATTCGCGAACCGCGCGCTGTACCTTTTCGCAGCTTCGCCGGCGAATTGTTCGCCCGTACGCGCAAGGCGGAATCGAGAGCGAGTAGCAATGCATCTCCAAACATGCACATGGTACATTCCGCGCGATGTACGTTGAATCGAATTATCCCGACGAACATAAAGCCGGCGGCTGAAATGGGGTCGCTACTGTTCGTGTCGCCGGGAACCGGGAGACAAAAACTCTTTCTTTCGAATTTTCTTTAATCCCTTGCTCCCCGTTCGCAGCGAGATTTGTTTGTCATTATGAAGACTCGAGTCGACAGAAAGAGATCGGGTGAGAGAGAGAGAGAAGGAGGGAGAGGAAAAATCATTCTTCTCGTCCCGCACTGAACAACGAAATTGCCATTGAGTTACGATACAACGAATAAGAGGTCGCAGTCGTGATGTCCCCTGCTTTCCAACTGCCAGAGAGTGCGAGATCATTGACTCGATAATCGAACGGTGACGTTCTAAACCGGGCCTGGGCAACTTGCAGCTCGCGAGCCACAGGCGACTACTCTTCCTACTTCTGTGGAGTGTAGGAGGAGCGATCCTCGCAGTCACGCGAGGAAAAGCACGGTAGGGACAACGTGAAATAGTTGATAGTGGGGGAATCGGTGGCACCGATCGTGGGAGTCGCAAAGCGACAGCGGGGAAGAAGTTGCCCGGGCCTGTTCTGGAAGATCACCGTGTCGCGTGATTTTTATACGGAATTTTTAGCGTGTAATAAGTTATCTGTTGCAATAATACTGCGCCGTGATTCGTCTGTGTTTCGCGCTGTTCTTTTTTTCTTCGGTTGTACCGTTTCTCGTGAAACGCACGAAACCTCATAGAACGTATGAGTCAACGTACCCGTCCAACGTAGTTATAAGTATTGATAGAATCATAGATTCATATGGGACGTGTCCGAGCGCGCGAGATACATAGTCTGTCTGTATGTGTGTGTGTGCGTGAGAGAGAGAGAGTGCGTCTGTACGAGGATCATGTAAATGTCAACGGCCCGCGAACTTGTATATGGATGTACATGTACGAGAAGCCTACGTAAAATTGTTGTACAATAATATCTATCTATTTATAACTGTGCGGTTGCTCATATTACTTTACTATTTTTAATGATATTCAATGGTACGCATTGTTGTTATATAATTGTTACTAAAGTATATCGATACAGAACTTCCCGCAAACAATGCTCGCGTATCCTTCTGCTCCCCATCGAACGGCCGCAGAGCACCATCTACATTATTCTACATCGTTAAGCTCGATTAAACTGACTGGAGCTGATAACCAGGTGTTTATGTGCTCTCAGGATGTTGATAAAAAATGTGGCACACAATTGAATGTTAATATTTTAGATTAAACTAGACGGGATCTTTTTCACATTTGTTTATGAAAATTTCTATGTGAAGATTCGCACTGATAATAATAGATGGTTACACGAACAAAAAAAAACGTGATTTAACGGACTGTGCTTTCGAATTATCTTTTATGGTAGTTAAGCGGTTAATTAAATGATACGAGGTCTTAAAATGTATTTTCTGAGCAAAATGTATTTTATACGTGAAAATGTTGGTCGTTTCTTAAAAATTATTCTATTCGAAAGAGTTTCTATGTAAAATAAAAATTGTCTGCATTAATTGCGAAATGCAGGAGGTACAAAGTTTATTATAATTGGTAGAAAAATACATTGATCGTTTAGGATTTATTTGGCCGATGCGTTTGCACACTGCTTCAGTTACTATTTTTATTATAAAAAGAACTGTGAATGTCTATACATATATAAATGAACATGATGGAACGAGATAATGAAGAACGGTCAATGGTATCGAACGACCAGCTGATTTTGTATCGAGTATGGAAATGACAAAGGTCATTGTACTTAACGCGATCAATCGAATACGTGCTTACTCAACGTTTCATATGTCAAAAGCCTCAATATTAGTGTACGCGCGACACATGGAGTACAGCTTTCGGAGCGTTTTGATTAAACCTTTCGTATGATGATACGCGTGATCGTATGATGAGTGTTCGAGGCAGATGTATTTATATAAGTCTGGTACTTAATTACTCGTACTTCGGTTAAGATGTAATGTACGTATCGACATACGTCGCCAGTCCGTTGACAACAATGTTAACATTTTCTGTTCATAGTTCTGTATTGTTTAAGATGAACGACATACAAAATCTGTAAAAATTGTTAATATCTAATAAATCTATTATATTTACATAATAACGTGTCGATCATTATCCGAACATTTTTTTTTTACGTTAAATTAACATGTTTTCTATCTTAACATTCCAAACTCCATGGTTAGAACAGTTTTTTTTTAAATCTTGAATTAATCTTTTCTATCTTAACATTTAAAACTCGATGTGGCGTTTTATTAAATACGTATTACGTTTGGTATCCCGCATATTATTATTGCTTCGTTCGCTGTACTTTATTAAATGCATACAGAGTGTACAGAATCCTGAGAATACAAAGGGGATAAAACGTTGGAGGATACCAAATATCAAGTAATCACCAAATTAATATATGTATTACCGCAGAGTAAAATTATCATACGAAAGTGTAGGTACTGGAAATATAATATAAATTTGTTGTCATTTTATGAACATTGAGATTTTAAATGTAAACTTCCGTGTGCGAATCGAAACGAGATTACTTACGCAATAAAAGGATGCACAATACAACAGGCTATTTTTAGAAAACGTTTATCTCGACGAATATGGAATTTGATAAATCAATACTGAATATAAGTGGACGCAGACAATAGATTTCGTCGTACATTGTTACCGTGGAGTGATAATAGAATGAATACGAAGAGTGATAGCTTTTAACGTAATATCGTTTTGTGCAGGACAAATCCGACAAATTTCCTGCGAAATAATTGCGTTACATAGTTATTGTTATGGTGTAACATTGCTGGTTACTTGAATGAGAATTATAATAATAAAGAACGAATAAATTGTAAAAAGACAGGAAAATATATACTTCGCGAGATAAATGTTTTAATGAATAGTTAGAGTAATTTCGTAAAATTTAGTCGATGGTTTTCGAAAAATTATTTTACACAGAAAATTGCTTTGTTTTCCTATCAATCTCCATACTTTGTAAATATATGATTAAACTGTATTTAAAAAAATATATGTATATAAGTAAACAATATTACTTCATCATATGACATCAACAGATGAAAATCCACAATACGCATTCTCTACCGTGTCACTAACATGCGAGCGACAGTGTTATTTGGCAATGAACAAATGATCGTTTACGCGCGTGTCACTCATGTTGTAAAATGTACGGAACCAACCGAAAGAGTTTTACATTCAAAGAGGACAACAGAAACAATGTTTGAATCCATTGGGGGGATTGTAGCATATCTGAAATAAAAATAAAATAATAAAAATCGGATGGAAAACGTGTCAAGTTTATTCGATACGTATAGCTAACCTGCAATTGACCCTGTTTTAATATGTGGGTACATAGAACGCACGTGCAACATAGAAACATAGAATGTGTTTGAAAATGTCTGACGCCATTTTAAGCGAGCAAACGGCATTTAACTTTCGCGTGACACCGATTTTATCAATACAAGATATCCGACTGGAACAATTGATTCGCAAACAAAAATCAGAGGAAGCAATCTTCCGCAAACAAACGTCCCGTGGTTTTAATAATCACCGCTTACATAAATGCATGCAACTATCTAATGTGAAAGAGAAATTAAACCGTTCCAATCTTTGCTCGGCAACAACTTCCCTAAATTTACATATTCGTACGAATTACTGAAGTTTTGTTCAATTTATCCCAAATTGATGCATATCGTTAGCGATACTGATGCGTTATTGTTATTACATATTTTTATGCACGCCGGAATATGAATCTTTGAATAATCAATGAAAGTAAAAACGAAATAATTAGAATTTGCAATTAGCAAAACGCGTTTGTTCATACAACAAAAAATTATCTAAATCTTGGATTCATCTCGATAGCAGTATTACCTCAATGTAATGACGGAAAAAATTTTAATATACCTATAACCGTACCAACAAAGTTACAACATTCCTATCCTAGTTCAATGTAAAGAATATCGAATATTATTTTATGCGATACAAACATTTTTTCAGTAGAAACAATCGAGGACTGAAAATTATTTTTGATTTCATTAAGCTATGCCCAATAAATATTTAATTTCAATGATGTAGATATAGCAAAACTAATATAAACTAAAATGATATACTGTATAATTTGTATTGTACATGCAGTATAAACCCTATATGGTTTAAGTCAATAAATAAATATCCAATAAATAAAAATCCATTCTTCATTAGCAAGAAAAAATATTCGTTCGACACAAGATTGAGCATTTGAACTTGACTATTATTTATTTAAAAAATGTGATCAGTACACGAACTTCTACAAATATTAGAAGAATTTAAAAATACTGTTGTATTATGTTCATCCTATTAAACATATTAAGAAAGAAAATCAATTTTTATTTCACTCCAGTTTGTTGCAATTAAGGTAAGAAAATTTTTATTTTGTATAAACACATCCGCTGTCTAGTGATTCGATATAAGTCTGTATCCTTTTGATCAAATACAAACTTAGGAAAAGTTTCGACTGAACTCCAGTTATTTTTGTAGAAACGGCCCACTGCGCGTCATAAGTAAAGCCTCGTCTGGCACTCGCTAGGCCCCTAAGACACCTAGCACCTAATAGAGCTATCAATATCAAAAGGTAGCCGTGCCACTAGCCCCGCTAACTGAAAGCGAACCGGAGCGTGTGCCCCCATCGGTGTGCGTTACACCGTGGAAGTAAAGGGTCGCAGCCTGAACTTACAAGTGGAGAGCCATTCGGCCGAGTCTCGGCATCGATCTAATTAGCACTTGGCCCCATCAACTGATGCAAAGACTGGTCAATCGGTCAGTGGTTGAACAGTGGAGGTTCGTCATCATCGACAGGACAAAAGCCGACCGAGTGGAGACGTCTCGGTAATGAGCGGGGGATCGAATGCGAGGACGAGAGAGCGTCGGCGCCGTCACGGTGTGACGCAGCCGCATCTGGACCAGCCCCCAGCCTCCTAAGGGCGGTAGATGAGCTGAAAGGGGGACGGAGAGAGCGCGCGAGAGAGAGTCGTGCCGCTCCCGAGGCAAATGCCATCAGAGCTGGCAGCATTCACCCTCGGCAGTGTCGTTGTGATCGCACGCGGCTCGGATCCCTCTTGCTGGCGTTCAATGCGAGACCAATCGGTGAAGTGTCGCGGATACCCACGGGCTCGTTCGTGTAAAAGCACGTGCGATTGTTACGTCGATACACCTCTGTAGCGAGCATCGGTGCGTCGGCTACACCAGCAAACGGAGTCGGTCTCGATCCGGCTGATCGCTTGCGATTTTTGTGCGTTCGAATTTAGCGAAAACTGGCAGAGAGCTTGGATAAGAATGGAGGACCACCTGTGAATCCATCTTCGTGCTATCGGCCAACCGGGGATACGGATACCGGAGATTGTGAATTTTCGTTCCCGTCAACACTCGGGTGGATCTTTCGTTCTACCTTTTTCTTTCTTGATCCCGAGTGTCGAGCGGATCTGTGACGAGGACGCTGGCTCGATATATTGACGTGATCGTTGTTACTGGTAATATGGCAAGTAGCGTAGATGTACATAGTTCAAAAAGAAAAATATTTGCGAGACACTCGAAATCACGGTGTTAGCTCGATTCGATGAAGTTCTCTGCGTGCGGAGTTCAAGGTACGAATGTTATGCGTCGCTTTGGTATGGATTTTCGCGTAAATTTTGGTTCAACGAATCTCGTTCAGCTAGGGTGTCACGAACGCTCACGAAGCGAACCAATTTTGCACATAGTTGCTAGGTTTAATTACTAGGTACGACGTGTTCGAGGACTTCTTTCGTCGGACTCGATTTGGTACGCATCACCCGGGGAATCCTGTTGCGGGCTTTGATCCGAATTATTGATGACCGTACTTGATGCTGTTGACATGGTAAATGATCTCGTCTAATCAGTCATGCACCGACTAGCTCGCGATAGTGTTGGTGGATTAGTGTCTTCTGCCGAGGAATACCCGAGCCGCTTTTGTGACCGTGCATTGTTCACCGTCGAGTTATAATTGCATCCCTTGAGCCAGACGGGGATTCAAAGGCCTCTTTCTTCATTCAGTTTGCTCTTAACAGCGATCACACTCGAACATACCAATCCGTCCTTTGCTCCCCGTGGGATTGAAACTCCCCTCGGCGTAATTAATTCTTTTTCATTAATGGCTCGCAGGCTAAAAGGAATCGCACGAGATCGTCGGAAATTTTCACGTTGTCTAGAAACGATCGATGTGGACGAGTCATTGTCGGCTCGTTGGAATTGCTTTACGATTTAATCAATTTCTGAATTGCAGTCATTCGTACACGAAAGCCTAAGTAAAAAGAGATTCTCACCATCCGTACGAACAATTTTTACACTGATATAAATTGTACTACTAGTGTTTAGGCAGCAGAGTGTGTATATATTTATGTTGAACAAAAATTTGGTCACTGTGTTCGATAGAAGCATTTTTTCTCTATTCCCAAAATTTTGTAGTCACCTGTTGACACACTGCCCTTACCTAATTTCGATCGAAACGGCTCCGTCCTACTTTTCGTACAATCTCAAGCGTCCTCCGATCGATAGATTTTATAATAATGAAAACCACCTAAAAATACGTTGTTGAATTAATCGCGAGCTGGATTAAGGGCGTACGGGTAAGCAGTGTTTCGATAATGGAGCTGTTCAAATCCATTGCTGCATTGGTAGATATCCATGATTCAATTGGTAAATTTATTTCCTGAAATTGTAAGCATCTCCAAGTCTTATTTTTTTTTTAACTAAGAAATGATGAAGAGGGACGAAATTGAAACGAGATGGGACGAAATTGAAATTGAAAGTTATTTACCTCAGGGACGTGATGGAACATTAGATTGCGTTGATTTAAATTCTACTGCTCTTCGCAAATTAGAAGAGTTATAAATGATCTTCTCGAGCGGCGGAGTAGTTGTTTATACATTTCTATTGCCATTGCAATGACAGAAATGAAAATAATATACAGGAGAACTTGCAATAATTGTGACAACAATCTCGGAATAAATGTAATAAAGTATAGTATAAATTCTAAAGTATTTTTCACATATTTATATACATTTCATATTTATATTAACATTTTGGATATATTTATTTTCGACAATTTGTTAGATGTATGCCTGTCGTTCGATGTGAGTTTATTAGCGAGTAATTTAGCTAGAAAGTTGAAATTTCTGGTTTTAAATATACATATTTAGCATAATGTACAGTAGTTTTACGAAAAGCTGTTTGGTTGTTTAGTAGAACGTTTATAATTATACATATGTTTACGATGTTTTCAGTGAGCAAATATTTTTGTATAGACAATTTGTACAACATAAGCAATGATTTGATGTAAAGCTCAATGCAAAATATTACTTACAATTTTTGTTGCAATTTCAAATAGAAATTGTATAAATTAAGTTTATTATGTATGCAAGTGAATCTTTTTTAACACTCTCGCGATTCAAGAAATATTTATTTAGTCGCGTTTTAATAGACGGAAACGAAACGTATCGAACAACGAATGAAATTGAATTGAAAACGGCGCCACGCATTAACGAATTGCACCGTTTTCGTGCAGCAACATCATAAGTACCCATTGTTGAATTCGCCGCCAAAAGAGAGATCAGTCGGTCTGCGCTCGCTCGCAGCATTTCATTATTCAGGGCAACGAAACATTAAATTCCGTGTTCTGAATGAGATCCTTTCTACACATCGGTGTGTAGGTATAACGCGACAAACGAATTAGATTCTCCCGGAAGTCGTAATAACTCACATAAGTAACGTTATGTTTGCAGATTGATGGCTACTTGATGTCTTGTAAAAAGTCGGCATGAAATATTTGAAAGTCGTTCTGTTCACATTCAACTTGTTAATATGGGTAAAGTATTAAATATTCAATTGAAGAAATCCAATTAATTCATTTCTAGCATAGCTTTGTTCTGAATTTGAGTTTAAGTTGTCTGCTATAAAACAGAAATACCAGAAACCTTTTTGATACTTATCGTACTAACTGAAAACGTAACAATGACAGTTTGTTTATTGTTTCTCAATCTGACAAATATGCCGACCATGAAAACTGTATTTCATAGTAGAGAATGTTTCTAGACGCAAACTTGACTGATTAATAGAACCTATGGAAGGTAACAAGACAATATTAAAAAGGTTATGTTCGTTTTAATTTGTTTCACTAATTCGTAAGTCACCATTTTGTTGAACCTATTCTACACCTATTATAAAATGACTGATATTTCAAAATACATATATTGAGAAATTATGATGAATTAACTGAACAATGTGAAAGAAAAACATTGAAAATAGATGTATGGGTAAGAAATCAAATTCGACCTACATTTAAATATTTTGTCAGGGATTAATATTTGGTTGAAATTGATTTCGTAGAGAATACTGAAACAGCGCTCGTAAAAAATATAAACGTATAGCTTTGAAACATTAAAAGCGCGCGTTACCAACGAAATTTAAGACCACTACGTCACGTTCTGAATTAATTCTGCACCTGTTGTTTTTTTCTGTAGTGCCAAAATTCATGCTATTGTCAGGCGACATTATTAATTATGCGAAATCATAAATCCCTTTCTCCTGCATTCCTATTGACTGAAGTGGGTCAATTTAAAATTCCAATTTCGTAAGCAATGTGAAATTACAAATGATTTCATATATTCCGAAAAATTTAATAGAACGTGATAAAAATATAAATCTAGAAATAATGATGTCCCAAAGCAGAATATTAAAGCTTACAAGGATCATTATAAATAAAATTGTATTGGAAAATGATTTACGATTGATACACAAATGATTTAGTATTGATTCTGCCTATAAAGTGATAAATGAAGAAATTATTTCCATAACGAACGAATAATTTATCTTGTTAAACTAACATTTTATTTGAATGTATAGACAAATGTTGAGTAAAAACGTCGGTCATTATACGATATGTGTGAAAATCTTAATTTGCAAAATTCAAGATTAATTTCCCTTTGTTATGGACTTTTTCCTTACTCATTATAAGTTATATTATATTGCTGTTATTATAAGTTACACTGTATTGCTGTTTTCTACCTATAGTTTCCAACTATGTATAGTACTTTCAGAAAATGCAGAACATTATCAGAAGCATGTAAAATTCATCGTAGTAACATTTTCTAACATAAAGTAAATTCATGTGGCCGTACATAAACATAAGCATGTGCCATGATAATTTTTAAACCGTAACTCTCTACTTTTTCAATAAAACAACAATTTATTTCTTTGCAGTTTCTTGTATGTAACGACGATGTAAAATATTGCAAATCGTTGTCAAGGCTTTGTTTACAATTTTGAGAGACATAAAAAGTGAGGAAAAGTAGGGGTTTACGTATTAGTATTCATATTAGTTTAAAAATAAATAGTATAGCGCCTGCTAAAATACTAACAAATCTAATTAAGTAGAACTTAGACGTTGTTTATGATTTTTAAACTACAAATCCTGAAGTACTTATCAAATGTAGAATAAGAATAAGTATAAGCATATTTGTTAAATATACGGGGTGTCCCAAAATTGTTGCACTCTCTTGAAAGGGGTGCCGCACAGAAAAATTTCACACTGGGAAAAGTTACGTCAAATGACCTCCGGGGTCAGCCACTTCAAAGCAGTACAACATTTTTTGGACACCCTGTAGTATACATAACACGCCTGTACGTGGTAAATTTGACACATTCGCACACGTGTCCATCGTACAAACACGATCAGACAATTGATCCCGAAACGAAGACCGAAATTCGCAACAATTTCTGCATCATCACTATGCTTTTGGCTACGTGACACGTGATACACTGACCATAATACTCCACGAAAACAATTTCCAACTGAAATGGCCAACCGCTGTACACCCTGGTTGTAAACTGCGAACCGTGAATTAGCGATAGACGACGGCGAATCATGCCCACTTTCCATCAAAGTCCAGAACTTTAAAAAGTTCAGAACCTCTTTCAAGAGGAAGCAAACTGAGCATAATCAAAAGTTTGAATGTCCTCAAGGCAATCAAGACTTTTGTAACTTTCTATATTTTCAAATTTCCATCCTCGAGGTAATATACCGGCGAAAGTTACGGAGTTTCGTCGATACTGAAAAGAGTATTGAAATGATTCCGAATAAACCGGACGATTTATTCGAAAATTTTTTAAGACTTTCCAACGTTTAGTGACTGCAGTAGCGTTTAGGAGGAAAGATTTTAAAGTAAGAATATTTACCGTTACCATAAATGAATTTATTATCAGGTAAAATCCAGTTTGCTAGGTTAGCATAAGTACAATCGTTGTATCCAAGTATGATAATACATATATGCAATGCATAAGCAATTTTTTGGATATCTATTTGATACTCAAGAAAGAAAAATTCTTAATTTATATTTTTAGTGATGATAAAATATTAAAATCTTTAAATTAATTTTGTTACTTGTAACCATTATTAATTATTATGATTAAATAACTAATAACTATTATGATTAAATAGGGAGTCCTCTATTATACAAAGGTAAATTATTGTGTATTATTGATCTGTACACATTGATTAATCAGTATTTAAGAGATAAAATGGTGCAATTTTGTATTCTAAATTGAGAAGCTGTATTTCTCTTTCCATTTCAATTATAATATTTACAATCAGTAACTCGTCGTCTACACACCATTTCTTCGTAAACTGATTGTATATTCTGTCTCGATTGTATCAAACGCGAAGAGAACGTGCACAGAACGTTAAACTTTTCCGTGAGTTGCTCCGAGTATGCCACGTGCGACCATCAATTAATTGCTAGCGCAAATGGTTAATTATCTCATATTTACATTCTGTGGTTAGCACTACGTGCTTCAGTGTCAACAATTACTGTGCTCGATTTATATCGATCGTTTTATACACGAGTGTATACGGGAAAAATGTGGCCTATACAGGGTGAATTCGATAAAGCAGGACACCTAAATATCTCCGTTACTTTTCGTTGTACAAAAAAACTTCGTAGGACAAAGTTACACTGTTTGAAGGGCCACATATAACGGTGTAAGAGAAAAAAAATTTCAAGGTCATTTTTATGAGATTTCGAGGTTATCGATGTTTTTTTAACACGTTGACTGCCATGTCACCCATATGTGGGTGACGGAACTATTTGTCCAAGTTTTAAAATGAATTTTTACGCTAATATATTAATCGTACCAAATTTTATTAGGATCTGTAAAATGCCAGAAAGTTGGAGGACTACCATGTCATACATATCATTTTTTTCAATTTTTATTTCATTAAATAACCTACATTGATTTGATGGAATTTTTTAGGTTTCTAGTTTGGCAGTCAAAGTTTGTTAACGTAATGTTGTATCTGACAAAATAACGAATTCATGCATGTAACACAATATATCATTCCATTTAAAAAAACATCGATTACCTTGAAATCTCATAAAAATGACCTTGAAATTTTTTTCCCTTACACCGTTATATGTGGCCCTTCAAACAGTGTAACTTTGTCCTACGAAGTTTTTCTGTACAACGAAAAGTAACGGAGATATTTAGGCGTCCTGCTTTATCGAATTCACCCTGTATATTCATGCTGCTTCCTAAAAATACTTTGATTTCTTCTCTACACATCTTTATAATACTCAAAAAAAATTCGAAATTTGTTTTATTCGAACCAGTTTGGCGATAAAATCAGTGTCATAAAATATTCATAAAGAGAATGTATAAAAATATTTACAAAGAGAACAAAACGCGATATGTAAATGGCATGCTAAATGGAGTACCATCGAGAACAAGGAAAACCATTTTGTTTGGCTTGCGGGAGTTGAAACCGTAACTGCTCTTTTGAGTTTAGAAAGTTTGTCACTAATGCAGGAGGAAAACTTCCAGAACAAAAAGCACATTAGCACAGAGATTAGCAAACAGTGACAGGCTAATACATTATCGATTATTATAATTCTTACTGGAACAAAACTGTGAAACTAAAATCACGATAACTGATCGAATATTCAAGCATCGAGATACTCGGATAGCAGAAGTTTGACTGTACGTTAAAGCAGATCTGGGAAAAAAGCTATTTCGTCTCAAATTATGACGTAGGTTTCAATTCAGCGAGAACTTCATTGTCTGACTGTAACTGGAGATTTTCAATGGCTGGGAAACTTCCGGCTTCAAAGCTAACTGGAGAAACACGGCGCAATGAATGCAGAAAAGTTCATGGAATACAGTTTCCTGAAATCCTGTGTCAATATACATATACATAAATCCTCATTTTCTGGAAACGTATTTCTGTTGGCTTTGCCGTGCGGTGTAGTATGTGGGACGGATATCATTTCTGAAGAGTGTACCCTAAGTTTATCGAAGGCAACAGTAATATGGCCCATGAGAGTGCCTTACAAGTTACCGATGATACCCCGAGGAAAAAGTATCTCCTACTTTCGACGACAGCTCGGGGTGCAATCGTATATGTTTATTTAAGAAATTTCGGCTTCATTGCTACGGAACTTAAACGATATTTACGTGTGCTATGACGCGAGTCGTGCTTCTCAGATATAATATAGAGCATATCACATTGGTACTTTGCGTAGGGAATATTTACACTGTTGAAGTTTATGAAAATATGCACTTCCATATTCAAATTTTAGAAGAAAAGAAGAAATTGTAATTTTGTAATATTGAATAATAAAAAAAAAATATGAAAATAGAGTAAAAATGTTGCTTAACATTCCCTACAATTATCTGGATTGACAAAAAATATTGGACTCCTCTGTTTCTTTCAAATTTTACAGGTTGCATATCCTTTTAAAAATTTAACACTTTTATCATACGAGTAACAGTAACAGACACCCGGTACATCTATTTTACTTCATTACAGTATTTATAATACTCATCTATCATGATTCCATGTCTCAAAGAAAGTATTTCAATGTATTTACCAAAAAATTTTAATGCAAAGAATTAATGGAAATTAATTATAACTCACCAGTACTTTGCGATTGAACAATATTATTCTTATTTACACGCTTCAGATTAATGAACGCTTTTTACTTTTAAGTGGTTGATTTGTGCTTGCATTAATAAATTTGTTAAGTTAAGTCTAATATATGCTATAATTTTCTAATTATAATAGAAAAATGAACATGCATCAAAGGACAAAATGATACTGTTAATACTTTTTAAGAAGCAGCACTTTATCGAAAAATATTTTATAATCGTTCGACGGACAAAAATTCTTAAATATTGTACCTATACTAAAATCGACAAGTGCTTGATCATTTTTGGTGACCTGAATGCTTGGGTTGTTTGGGATTGCTCTAGATTCGCAAGAGATTACGGAATTAATATTCATTGGGCGACTCTGAATTTGCACACGCAAGAATGGTTAATTGGACGTCGTGATTGCAGTTGCTGTTCGTTTAATTTTCTTATATTATTTCGTCTTACAGTGTAGCACGATGTTCAAATTACAAGTATAATAATGAAGACTCTGCCTAAACTTTGGCTTGCATAAGTTAATCTACGAAATCTATAATAGCAGAATTTCCACACGGATAATTCTACAAAGTTCTAGACAAATTCTGCGAAACTAAGCGCCTCGAAGTTGTTGACTAAGAAGATTATTCCGAACTTCCGTTCACGAATTTCGTGAATTCCTTATAGAATCACGAGAATTACTGAAAATTTACTTGCAAAATATCAATTTCCTTATTCCAAATTTTTTTGATACAGATATCCAGTTGAAAATTTTGTCATTTAGGCTAAAGAGCGACGGAATTCCAATTAATTCAATTAGTAAAAGTCGAACACTATCGAAGCCACGCCTCAAAAACGACATACTCCTATGTACAGTGGAAAGGTTTGCGAGTGGGAGACTATAACAATATTGAACAACCAGTAGCTATTTACTAGGCGCACTTAGCCAACATCAAAATTCCCTTTTTGTGGATTTAACTCTGTTTCTGTCCGGTCACTTGGCAGGTAAATTTCAGCGAGGTCAGGTTTCGGTTTTCACTCGCAAACTCTGGCTTACACGGTAGCCTCTATATAAAATTATACATATACGATTGCTCCAAAAATATTTCAACACTGAATTTCCGATTTTCGAAAAATTATCAATACCTATCAATTAATTATCAATCGATCGTTCATTTTCTCCTAAAAGAATTACAATATTTTTTATAGCAATCAACAATAGACTCGAAGATGGAACCTTCCCTTTTGAACTATTTCTAGTTTATTATTTTTAGTTTACTATATTACTGTGAAGTTGGCAGTACACCTTTCGATGGATTGCAAAAGTACAAGCATTAAAATGAGCCCAGTTTTATTAAAAATTAGAGATTCTTTGGAAAAATGTAGTGTTCAAAGGATTTTTGGATCTACTCTACAGATTTCCACTGTACAAATATCTAGGAAGAAAGTAGACAAACGAATGCAGGTTTTACTTTTTTGTGAAATTATAGCTATTTAAATTTCAACAATTTAAAAAAAATGATTTAGTGTGCCAATACATTTCGAAGCCGCTAAATATTTGGAAAAGTCACTGTCCAACTTGAAATATCATTTTGTCCTACGATGTAGCCTAGTCCCTATGGTCTCATTTTCGAAAGAAGAAGCCTAAGGTGTATCGACGATAATCACAATAATAGTCCGCCCTGTTCCGAGCGCTCAAACGGCATCTTCAAGTAATTACGATGGGGTGGACAGCTATTGTGACGGGCCTCTTCTTTCAAAAAATGGGTTACGATTAAAGTCACGTTAATGAAATCCTGTTGGATAGTTGGCGGGATGTACGGTACTGGTAATAGGAGCGTGGTTGCGGCTGGAGCCGAGCAAAAGTCATCTCTTAAACCTTTTCGTACCTAACGACAGGCCACACGATACAATTAACTTAATAGCTCTCACCTTGCTGTGCCTCGGGTTCACGGTGTTCACGGTCGGGATCTTCGGATGCTGGGCCGCGTCGCGCGAGAATCAATGCATCCTCGCTACCGTGAGTCTCTAAAGCTGCGTCCACGCTGAAGCAACTACGAGCAACTTGAGATCGACGCCGCCACTTTTACCGAATAACAGAAGAAGAAAAGACGGAAAAATTCGCTCGATGTTGCTTCGGTGTGGACATAGCTTAATACATTCAAGGGGGCAGTCTCGTGACGGGTCGACAGATCGATGTTTTAAATGCTACGATGATTCTAGGAGAAAAATACTTCAAACTAGCAGTGTGCACAAAACTTTAAGCCTGTATTGTTTTCGCCTGATAAAATCTCAATAACTACATGGTCGATTATTCTGAAATTTTTAGAAACTATTCCACATCTTAATAGCTTTCGTCGGTAACAAAATTATATTTTTATATTGATTTTATCATACTTTGTTTGAAAGAACAATGAAATTTCGGGATATGTAAGCTTTCCCAGTTTGCCAATTTTCATAATAAATTATTTTGGAAGACTAGCTGACTGAATTAAAAGAAAAATCTTATAGCGAGACTGTTCCTTTAACAAGCGTGTTATAGTCACCGGAAAAGATATAAACAAGTCATAAAATTTGCTCGAGCATAAAGATTCCGAAGATCGCTCGGGGCCGCAAGCAAGTGCCCCGGTTGAAATTGGCCTTGCATTAAAAGCTATAAAAGCTAGTGTTCATAAAACGGACCGACGTATGTAGTACGTTCTGTCTACATATAAACACGAACCCCGGCTCCGTGTATGTAGTCAGAATAGGCGTTCGGTGGAGGAAATTTCATTAACGGGTAGTATATGCTCTAATCGGGCCGATGCAGAGCGAAATATTGAGAGCGACCTATATGTATTTGCTTTATCAAATTCTCGCTGCTGTGCGCCCTACCTCGGGCACGTTAATAAAACTGACCTGTATCTACCAGTAAGTTTGTCTTTCAGCTTCGGAAAAGCTATTCGGTACCTCTCGTTTTTAGAAACTCGGTAATATGTACCTCGATATAGGGTGACCTGCCCAGTGAACGGACACTTAGCTGCAGGTCTGTTGAAATTAGTATTCGAAAATCGTTAGTTAATTCTGTGAGTATCACTTACATCGTCTACGGACTCCATTCCTTGAGCTCTAGAAAAGCATTGTGAATAAACAAACACGCAGAGACGAAACTTTTTTGTTCTTAATTCGTTTCTTATGAAACGTTTACAGCAATATATTTGTGACATTTTTCTGATTGAAATGACTCAAAATACGGCACAATTTGAATTACATTCACTTGTTTAATCCACGATATAGTAGAACCTCGACTAGATTAAATCTTTACCGATTTGTACGTACAATAGATCATGTTGTACTCGCTTAAGATAGTGAAGTATTCGGATATCCGAGGTTCCACTGAATCGTTAATCGTGGAAACAGATATGCTTGGAATTATGTCGTGTTTGGACTCATTTTAATCAGAAAAACGTCACAAATATGTTGGTGAGAGAGATAAAATTCAGAACAAACAAGTATCATGCACTTCCAAAATATTCCTATTATTGAGAAACAGCCACTGTGACACGAAATCACACTTCGTGCTGATACTTTAAGAACGAGAGTGTATCTGTCGCATATGTGCATAACTTTCATCAAAATCTGGTTGTGTAACTCGACAACGTTCCCTCGTAAGTTAACTAGCAGGTAGGACACAGTATCAGAGTGCCTAAGTAACGCCGTCGATCACGATGCTATAGAAAATAGATGACTGTTCTGTAAAGCAAGCTTGACGGTTTGTAACAACAGTGTCGCTAATTTGGATACTTAAGGAGGTACGACATGACTTTCTACGTGTATTCCATCAACAACTTCCGGAACAATAGGCCCGAACCCGACCCGAAACTAGCTCGTTGAATTTCATTATTAACAGTCAGCTTCGAAGAGCATAATTTTACGACTTGGTGTTATATTTTTTCCCCCAACTACGCGAACATCGCAAGATCATTAATGTGTTCTCTTTTGTTCAGTACATGAGCATTCTCGTAGCACTAATTGTCACAGAGCTGGTCTTCGCCGCGGTAGGCGGAGTGCTGACCTTCCGAATACTTTCTGGGTTAGAAGGAAGACTAATTAACAAATTGGCCAACGACTATGGCCACGAACCGACCAGCGATATACCATTCAGCAACAGTCTCGACTTTGTGCAGTATAAGGTATCATATAGCCTAATAATAGGGATCGATTATTTATTGTTAGAGCATGTTTATCATACGTGAACTATGTTGTGCATGCGCTTCGTGTACAGTTCCATAGTTCGTATACTGAAAGGTAACGATGCTGTGAGGTAATGTTGCCCGCGATCACATGAACGGAGAGGTTCGCTTAAATCGATATACTTCCCCACCAATCTTAACGTAGTTTTGCAGGATGCTAGAGGCTCTCGTTGCTATAAACCTCGGAACTGCAATACATATAGCAGAGGTCAGTCAGGGAACTCGCAAGGCTTTCAGTTCAGTTCTGAGTGAGATTGATTCTCGCAGAAGACAAACTTTCCTTTACATGTTAGTATTAGTTCCGTTTCCTTTTTTATTAGACTTTGAAATACGTTTAGACTGCTTAAAACTAGTTCTCGTTGATTGCAAGATATCGAACACTTATAATTAACTCTGATATATATTTTAGATAAAATTCTGATAAGTTACTATTGTGTATTAGAATTATATGTATTTGACCAAGGATGAATTAATTAAATCACCAAAACCTATTATATCATAAGCAATTTGCACATCACTAAATTTTAATAAATTACTAAAAATTGCTGGTTTAAGAAATTGTCAATTTTATTCTTTCTTGTTTAGAAAAAATTTTTAAAACTGGTGAAATTTATACATATGCTTTGTTAAAAAATGTTTAGCATAATATTTTTTAGAATATAATGAGACTCGTACTTCTTTGTGACAGAATATTTGTCTGAATTATTAAAATTCAGTTGCGATGATGGGGAGACTTAGGTGGCTACCTTTAGGTGGGCAAGGCTATATGTTAGCGTAGATATTTCTTATCGACAAGATTTAGTATACTGTTATTATCGTCAGGATATGAAAATTCCAAGTCGTACTAAAATGATTCATTTAAAAAGTTTGAGATACGCCGCATTTGACCGACAACCCGCATAAGCTTCCGCGCGATTACCTCGTGACCGTATTGTGTTAAGGTATTCCCGGGGCCAAGGACCTCTGCCTACTGACAATGTAAGTTTACTACCGCACTGCACCTCGTTACCTTCTATCATACATAAACATGATATTCGTTATTAGTTCTGGAAACAGGTCTCTCATAAACTGTTCATAAAGCGGTCAGTCGAGAGAGATCGACGGCCATTCTTGGAAAATTTTATTTCGCGCACGAATAACGCTTAATTGCGCACTTTGAGAACTGTCCATCCATGCATATCACGGTGGCCCGAAGTGCATATAGATGATTCCATTGCAGTTTAATTGCTGTGGAATACATGGGTATGAAGACTACAATGGTACGGCTTGGTGGCGAGATGCACAATTTTCGGGGAACAGGAGGCAGGTCCCTCTCACGTGCTGCGTTTTAAAAAATACCGAGGTACGTTCTCCGACGATATTTCAAAACTTTTATAATAGATTCCTTTTTATTTTCCGAGGGAAACGCGAGAGTATAATAATTTCCGGAATATTAAATAAGATAAATTATTTCGTTGTCGAATTTTGTTGAAATAACGTTAGACTCTACTCACGTTTATACAATTTACTACAAATGCTGAAATAGATAAAAATATCTGATATATAGACTGCGGATTTTATGCATTTATGAGAAAAATGAGCAGGTTTAATTTAAAACAGTAAACACATTACAAGAATTTACAATTACTGTTATATTATTTTCAACCTACTAAACGTGTTAAAATAGAAAATTTTCTATTTCACAGCAGTTTGTTGCAATTTAGATAAAAAATTCTTATTTTGCATAAAGATCCGCTGTCTACTGATATAGTAGAAATAATAATAAATAATAATCCAATTTTAAATTTATTTACTCCAATGTTTTGTCATAGTTGTTAAAAGAAGTCCAATTCTCAATTTTTTCGAGTGACAGTGTATTTAAGTATAAACTATAAATTATCATTCTCCATTTCTCAATTATACTACCTCTGACAGAAAATGTTCAATAAAAAAAGAACCCTTTGTAATTGTTAGCAGTATTAATAACAGAAATATTTTTCAACAGATAAAAAATACTGGAAGTCCAATGAGCGTCGTTTCAAGAGTGTTTCATAAAAATGTAAGTGATTCGATTGTCGTCCACGTTTGAAAACGTCGCGTCCATTAAAATCCTCTTTCGTTTCTAAGAAGACCGAGAAACCATGGCTGAATCCGAAACCAAAAGACGAGGTAGCGTGTCAATTGGAAGACAAAGAAGGCCACGACGGATATCGTCATAAAGTGGTAAGAGAACTCGGAAATCTTGCTCGGCGAACAAAACCTATAGAACTACCTTATTAATCAACTATTCTATTTCATTATCAATTTTATTTAACTATTTTACTTTATTATCAACTAATTTCACACGTTTCTGCACATTTTAATAGATTACACGCGCGCGCGCGCATTACACAGAATTTTTTAATGCACAAAATACAAGACTTAATCTTGAACATATATTTTCATTAATGCACATAGCATAAGCTCCTTCAGTTTTTTTTATATGTGCTTCAATATACATTTATACTTTCTATTATCTGAACTATCAGATGTTCCAGTAATTATTTGAGTAAATACGATTCAAATTTTGTCGTGTTTGGTGTAAATTCAATCAGGAAATTGTCACGAATATGTTGATCAAAATTTCACAGAAAAATTATCACGTAGACAAAGTGTTTGTACACGATCTAAGTGACATCCTTAAAATTTCACATATTTCGAGACATTATTTGAAACATAAATTTAACGAAAGTATCGTCGATATCGCACGCGATGCGTCATTTTCTTCAATTAAATGTGTTGCATCTACTCATGTTTATGTTCCCAAATGCTTGTAGGGTTGTCTCGATAAAGTCACCGGTTGGCTGCAGTACGAGAGCTTCACTTTAGTATTTTTGGGCATGGCGATGGCTGGTATACAAGTACGTTACATTCGAGCACGCTCTCGACCCGAATAGATTCGATGAAATTGATCGTGTGTTGTGTGTGTACTATTTCAGACGTTCGGGATAATAACATCGGCGTTCCTTTGTCGAACGATACGGGACATGCAGGTGGACTGAAGTTGGGCCAGTTGCACTTACGAAGAACTCGGAACGGGTCAATTTAACGTTACACTACAACCCGTTCACCAGTGACGATTTTTGTAATCTGAACTATTCGATCGTGGGAACAACGACACTGACGATAATGACCGGTTATTACACGTTTTTTCGTAAGCGAACGACGATGCTCGGCTCCGTTAAATTCTAATTTACAGAAACACAGGTCGGTTGCGAAGTTTAACCGTATGATAGAAAGCTGCGCTTGCTCGAAACCTTATAAAAGCCATTCCCGTCCCTTCAATATGTTTCATCGCGAAATATGGTACCAATTCGAATAAGAACGGAGCATTCACATATTACTATCTGCGTAACTGTTACTCGCGTTCATTCCGCGTACAAATGTCGTGATGTTGACCTGTCATGAAAACACTCGTACGTCATCGCGCGGTGCCATTGACGCAAACACTGAAATATCATGAATTCATACTTACGGTGAATCACTTTAATATTTCCACTTAACAGTACACAGAAAATTACAGGTTTTTTTGTCGTAAAAATATTTTCATTCTTCTCGAGGTAAAATTGAAATCATGACGGGCATTTGCTTCTTTGCAGAAAGCAAATCAAACAATTTTCTCTGGATTATAAACATTTGCACTTGTGTCGTCGCTAGACTGTGGATTTTATGCATTTATAAGAAAAATCAACTGGTGCAATTTAAAGAAACTTCTTCCAAACAATCTTTATTTGACGTAAAGATCCGCAATCTAATAATTGCTGAATAATATTTTTATGAATATGATTTGTGTATTAAAGATTATATTGATTTACACACACGATTCTACACAGTTTTGTCAATATAATTTTGCTAATACCAAACGAAAGAATCAAATTTTGTTGTGTCAGCAATTTTAGCTATTTTATTAAACATGAAAATGATGAGAATGAAGAATGTGAGAATACACCGATGCACAAATATTAAAGTAATTCGCTATAGGAATCTATTTGTAAATACGTGAAGTGACGACGAGAAATCGTGAAGAGAACGAGACAGTTGTGGAATAGGGTGGACCTTAACTATAGGGGTCAAAAGGTTTTTTGTCTTACCCCCATAAATAGTGAGACTTGGTGAGAAAATGATATGTGCAAAATTTCAAATTTCAAATTTTGACGAGAAGATAATACCTTAGATAATTAATGAAGAGATTTATGTTACTTTAAAAAACATATGAAATCTTTTTACCATTAAATACAGCGTTTTTTGATTTCTTCCAAATTTTGCACACATCATTTTATCACCAAGTCTCACAATTTAGGGGGGTGAGACCAGGAAAAATCGAAAGTCGAAAAATAAGGACCACCCCATTGTGCAAACGCAACCGGGAAAATTGTTTTTGTGTTTCATCGAGGGAGTAGGAATTTCTACGCATTGGCACACGTACAGTGCGTCTAAAAAGTATTTGAACAATAAATTCTCGATTTGTGAAAAATCATCAATGACAATTTCGTTGAAAAAGATAGTACAACAATGAACTTGATCTCGTTTTAAAGCTCGAGACTTCTACTTTCACAAAGTACCATTCCTTTTTTATTTAAGACAGTTTTGTACGGTGACTGTAAAATTGAAGAAATATTTCCACTCGAAAATGATAATCGAAATGTCTTTAAAAACATTGAAACATTTTGTTGATAATTGAATCAATTATAGATTTGAGAATTGAATCTTTCCTTTTGAAACGACGCATAAAACTTCATGTGTGACTTTTTAGATCCGTTTTATTAAGCTTTTAATGAGACGTGTACTGCCAAGTTTACAGTGATACACTAGGAGAACTTGTTCCTCATTTTTGTTGTATAAAACAGTGAAAAAAGATCGTATAACGATTTTTAAGAGGTCGTTGCAAAGAGGATGCTTCGATCTTTCAATCTGTGGTAGATCCAGCGACGAAAAAAACTTTCCAATATTTTGACAGAGGTTTGAATTTGTAACACTTTTTAGGAAAAATGGATTTTTTAAAAATATCTTCAAGGAAAATAAGCAATGTCCAAATTTATTTTTGTGCTATTATTTTGTACGAAATGACCACAGGTTAAATATCGATAATTTTTCCAGAATCAAAAATTTAGTGTTCAAATACTTCTCGAATCCACTGTATACGTTTTCAACAACGTTGCGATTTTTTACGTGAGAAGAAAATTCCGTCGACGAGCGAATGTACGAGATATCGATGTATATGTGTACGGTAGAAATTAATAGTCGCGTACCAGTCGCTTGAAACGAAGCGGACGAAAGCGTCCCCTGAGTTAGTCTCTCTGTAAAGTCGAACAAGACGGTGGGTCTCTTGTGTTTTTGCGAGTAATCTCGACGACGAAAATCTATTACAATAACTTGTGCCAAATGAGATGTACCTTGCGATAAGCGAATCTAACTCTGTTATACTTTTATTTTCTTATGACGTATTATTGAACAGAACTTTTGGCGCATTCGTAAGATATAGGTAGACAAATAATAAAATTATTGCTCCCTATGCGTGAGATTTATTTGACACTTACATCACACTCTCCACTAACGTTGCGGACCGTAGTGAACAAAATTGTCTGTACCGTGAAATGTTGTTTTCTAGAAAAGACATATATTCGAGTTGTTTGTACATATATTGAGACTGTATTTTAGTTTCCCTGTAAACTTTTACATAAATCTTATTTTTAATAGCACTTAAAAAGCATCCATGAATAAATTCTCTCTCAAAAAATCACTTGTACGCTTAAGTTATACGAATTGTTGGAAATTCATAGAATAAAGTGGCAATAAAGATTTTCATATTTTCGTAAAATCCATTGTTATCTCTGACACACTTAACGACAGATTATCTGTAATGCAATTTCAAATTGATTTCTTTGCGTTCACCGTGATATTGAAACACTTGTGAATGGCTATGGCTTGCTATTATTGACTCTTAGAAGTTGAACTGCAAAAAGCGACATTTCATAGAAAGAGATATAATTTCACATAACAATGTTAATACAAAGTATACGTTTAGACATGATCGAGATTACACGAACATTTTGCTGGACATGTTACATAATTATTCGTAAAAATAGACGTTACGATCGTTGACTTGTTGGACAGGTCTGCAGTTGAAAAGTATAGGGCCGTTCGACGAGTAAAGTGTTCGAAATTGTGCAACCTGCATTAAAAATTAATGTTGACAGTACGAGAAAGAGAGAGAGCGAGATATTTTTCTGAATAATTCCTGCACAAAATCATTTTTACTTGATACGAAGATATAGCGATTGGTTCGGGGTGCAAGATCCAAGTGACTATTTCGCTGCAAGGTGGTTGGGTGAGGGAACCGTTGTAATGGTAATAATTTTTCTCGAACGGCGAGAAAAACCATTCGAGAGGAAATGGTGCGATGTGAACCTTGGTTCCTGGTTGATCGATTCGCCATAAATTTGTTACGATATGGTCTAAATAGGGATTGTCAGCATTCGTGATCTGCGGATACAACAACGCAACACGTGAAGGGGTAAATAAATGTTAGTGAAAAATTATTAAGTTTGATGTTATGTCACGCAATTTTATACGAGTACAAATCTAAATACATTTAAAATGACAGGGGATACTGATGGACCATAATGGTAAAATAAATGTAATGAACACCAACTTGAAAGAGGAACGACACGATCAACATGCTATCGTGTTCCTCGGCTTTAATGGCGTCCATGGGTGATTTGAAGTCACGACTCAAGTGAAAGACTTGCAACTCCATCGGGTACCGAACGTAATCAATTGTGTGCTCGCTGCCATCCTCGTTAGTTTGGCCCCAGTGAAAAACCATTGAACAGAGGTCGTACGTATTAGTTAATGGTCCTCCTTCGATGTAGGGGCGGCTCGACGTGTTCCACACTGTGTTCACTACGACTGTATGTAACAAATATTGCGTGATATTTTAATTAATTATAACTAGGATTTTATGCATTTAGAATATTATTTGTAGTATTATTTTATATTTATATTTCAAATGTAAAGACAATTGGTTTGAAAATGGTCAGGGAGCTATTTTCAAATAGAAAATCAGAGCATTTAGTATCTAATAATATTTAATAATATTTTTATTTTTATTTATTATTGTTTTCATATATTTCTTATGGCTGATAAAGCATTTTCGGATTCAGATTTTTAAAATTTCTGTGTATAAATCAAACTGGGTTCGTAAAAATATTAAGTTATTAACAGAACGTACTCCATCAGTATTAACCCTCCATATGACGGAGTCATTCATGAAGTTAGTTTGATAGTTTGTCGCTACATTCGAAATAAGACGAAAGGCAGTCCCGAGGCATCATCTTATATCGGAATAAAACTGTATTAATATCGATAATCAGTCAGAAATGAGTCCGACATAGGCCTAGAACTCGCAGGAGTCCGAGGGTTAAAGAAAATATTGTTCTATCTGAGGTAACATATTGCAGCGCTTTAAAATGTCATAAATAATTATTTAAATGTCATCCATATGCGACACAGAGTGCATTGGAAGAGGTATGTTTGTGATTTCGATTGAACAATGAATGAAACTGCACCGTTAGATCCATTATTCATTATGGTCATGGATAATGGCCTCTTATTGTATCCAGTCCATCGAAGAGGTTCCGATGGTTGCACCACAATTGCCAGCCGCGTTGTAATGTTGATTGGTGACTGATTGCTACCATTACTGGCCTGGTACATTGATTTCCACGTGTGAGGACCATTACAGTCTGAATAACCGAACGAAAAGCCGGGGGCGTGACATTCGGTCTCCACCCATGGGAATAATTGTGTCCAATCGAAGATGTCAGTCAACAGTAAAACTTTTAGAACATGGAAAGACATTCAGCATCTTCTAAATGTATTGTTCGCATATACAATTTAATTGATTACTTACAGATCAGAAGGATGCTGCTGAACAATATCATAAATTCGGATAGCAAAATGTGTAACATTTTGAATCTCTTCGTAGCACTTTTGACACGATTTATTGTGCGACAACACCTGCGAGCGTGTTATCTTCGTGAAAATGTTTATAAAAAATAACACTCTACTTGTAAATTTTAAAAATCTTTGAAAATAACCTCATGATCAATCAAAGACACATCAGGTCGCAAAAATCGGCAGTATCCAATACACCGAATTACAACTTCAAGGCAGAAATATAATTTGATGGCTCGAACTTAGGCAAAGATCGATCGATGCTGGCTTATTTCTAATATTTTGGGCAAATATACTAAATTTAAATATGTGAATTTAACTCAGAAATACAAAATTCTCGTAATTTGTAATTATCATATTGCATGAAAATTCTATAAAGTGATATTAACTCACGATTGGAGCGAAAATAGGGAAGCAAGAATGCTGTGCGCAGGTGAGGTATTTGCATTACGATGCGATTGGGATTGGTTATGTGATATTAATTTCAATCTATTCTCGAAGGGGATGGACGAAAATGGGGCCAGTCTCCGATCGATATTGATGAAGAGAAAGCGGTCGGAATAAAATTTCCTGCGCTCGTCATGAGCGGTCATTGGAGCCAAGATGGTGACATCAAAATGACGAACATTGGTAGTACAGGTAATTCAATATATCATTATTAGTATTACAATAATATTATACCTAATAGTACACCTAAGTATAATTTATTTCGACTAGATTTATTTTCTAATACGAACTATATAATTGAACATTTTCATCTAAATTAGAACACTCGAGTACCAACTTCGAACAACGTTCTTGTCACAAATTTTATGGGAATGACAAATGATAGTTCCAAGATTTGTTTTAGTTAAAAATATGATTTTTTCTCTCCCTGTAAGACTTGAGACACATTTGAAAATTTTGATAATATTCGTATATTACCAGTTCAAATTACCCTGGAGGGTAAAAAAAGTCCAGCAACAATTCGTGGTGGTCCACTGGCGGATGACGTGTACGAATTCGCAGAATTAGTATTTCGATGGGGATCATCGAATTGCAAGGGTGCCGAACATACTCTGAACGGAACATGGTTCACCATGGAGGCTCAAGCAGTACACTTCAACACGAAATACGAGACTCTTGAAAATTGTCGGCACAAAAAGGATGGACTCGCTATTTGCGTGTATTTTCTGCAAGCTTGTCAAATACCAATTTGGGACGAGCATCCATTATTCTCGAAAATTACTGACAATCTGTATAATATTAAACAAGCTGAAGCATTCACAAAATTACCAGCGAGTACGTTCCGAAATTAACATTTTTCACGTTCATAAAATACACAGTACATTATAAATTCGTAATCAGACTGCAGATTTTCGTGCAAAATAGAAATTTTTTGGGTTAATTGCGAAAGACAAAACCCAAATAAAATGTTTTTTCTTTACCTTGATAAAAAATTATTCATAGAACTTTTTTAATTGTCCTATTATGTTATCCGGTTATGTATAATTTATTGTACTATTTGTGAACAGAAAATTACTTTGACATGCGTCAAAATAATTTATTAACTAGTTTCAGAACTCAGTTTTATTTTCTTCGTTGCAGATGCTTTAAGTTGGATGCGACAAGCTTGTAAAACGCCTGGTTACTATAATTATTTGGGATCGACAACAACTTTCCCATATTATGAAAACGTCACGTGGATAATTTTTCCGGAAGCAGTTAGAATTTCGGAAAATCAAGCGAAGTTGTTCCGAATGATATGCAACAAGCGTGGTGCCTGCATTAAAGAGAATTATCGAGATGTGCAACCCTTAAATGGCCGAGTAGTTTATTATGTAAATTAGCTAGTTGAACTGCTCCTGTAATATTGTGAAACGTATATAAAACTTTTTGACTGTTTGATTGCTATGATGTACAAAATCGATTCTCTAAAAACGTCCCGATGTATAAAGGTGGTCGAAAATTCTTGAATAAAGATAGAAATTTTAGGTATTCGTAGTTGGTACATTTTAAGATCTTGCTGGAAAATTAATACTTTAGTTTTAGTTTTAAGCTAAAAGCTTGGGGTCCCTGGCACGACTGACTGACGCGAGTGCGCTCGCCGAGTTCAGGCGCGCAGTGAAGCGCAATGAAGCGCGACGGGCACTTCCCCCACCCCACCGGTAAATCTCGATCACTTTGACACGACCAGAGCAGTTTTGTCTCACAATTGAGACTCTCCTTAATGATTATAACTAGACTGCGAATCTTTATGCAAAATAAAAATGATCTGCAACGATTACAAGCCACAGGAAGCGAATAAAAAATTCTTTCTTCTAATTATTCGATTAAACTGAAATTTATACACCTACGGCCTCAAATCTTTCTAATATGTCCAACTGCTTTAAATTGTACGTGTCCATTTTTGTCATAAATGCATAAAATCCGCAGTCTAATTATAACAATTCCCTGTACCAACAAATATACATTCTCCGAAATTCCATCTAAAATTGTGAAAGAATTATAAAAATGGAGATCGCTTTTTCGCTTATTGCACTGATAATGTGCAACAAACTTCACGACAACGTTCCAAATATGTAACCAATACCGAGGCATGGAATTTTACCACCAATTTCGACAATGTAACTAAAAGTGAATAATTTGTTTAAAATTAATCGGTAAGATGTCGGCGCGAAAGCCGTCAATAAAAAAGAAAACCGCAGGAAAAGCATTGTCTCGAGCAAAAAGTAAAAGAATAGGTTAGTGCAGAGATTATCTGAACTATTTTGTTCTTAATTGCACCTGAAATTTTATTTTACCCGTTTACACATTTCTATCAGTTTTAAAATCTGTGAAATCGTCTCGGATCATTTCTACGTCATCCTCGGGCTTACCGAAATGGCAACAATCGCCAATTGATTTATGCAAGACAGCTACGTGGTCGAAAAAATTCCCGCCCTTATACTTAACTAATTATTGGCCAGACGAAGGGTCAGCTACGATGACGAACACAGGCAAAACAGGTGAATATTTTAAATTGCTACCAGTACTTACATTAATTTCTTTTTTATCGAAAGGTTTAATGTCGCATCAACTGCATGGTTAATAGCGACAGTTACAGTACAATTAGTTAACATTAAAAAATTACAAGCATTACAAAAGTTACTAGAAAAAACAATTATTAGGAAAAAGGAAAAATTACAATATTAATTAATTGGAACAAAATACTTAGAATCATTTTTTGTGTGATCATTTTCCTTCGAATATTTTCATTGATTAAGTCGGAGTCCTTTAATTAAAGGAACAAAAAGATAGTTTTCAAAATTTTTAGGTATTTTGAACAGTGTGCGTCTTCGTAAAAATCATTACTGTTTTCTATTGTGAAAACCTTTAAAGCATACAATTGAGTGAAAAATTAAGCCACTGAAAGGACGATACGTCGGGTTAAATAATTTTCAGTCAGCATCGAATTTGTAAATGAAAGATTGCCACTCCTGAGAGGCGGTCCTCTGGCCGACGAAGAATTCCAATTCGCTAATGTGCAATTTCGTTGGGGCCCGGAGAATTCATTCGGCGCAGAACATTCTGTAGACGGTGTCTGGTTAGTAGATAATTTTTAATATATAGCATAATTTCATAATATAATTGCGGAACGTAGCTTTGAATGTTTCTCATGAATCGTTCGATACAGGTACTCCATGGAAGCACAGATAATGCACTGGAATACTCGTTACGGATGCATAGAAAGGTGCTTCGATCGGCCAGATGGAATCGCCATTCTCTCGTACCTCATACAAGTGAGAAATCAGGTTATAGATAATAGGATTGATCTCTGGATAATGTGTTTATGTGTTTCGATAGGTTGTCGGTTGCCCAGGAATTCCCGATAACCCTTCTATTTCCCCCATTACGGATAATTTGTACAAGATTAAAAGAGCGGGAGCCAAAACTGATATTTCAGCGAGTAATGCAATTTTTTTAAATTACGTCGCACAATTTGTTGTTGAATAATTTATTTTGTAAGCGATCATTTCCCATATACTAGCATTTCAGTACAAACTAATCGATCACTTTTTCATAATTAAAATAGGAAAAGCTGAAATTATTAATAATGCCACTAAATTACCTTTTAGCAACCTGTCTACTTTGGATGTTGGAAGCATGCAAGACAGATGGTTATTATGTTTATCGCGGTTCTTTAACAACACCCCCATACTGCGAATGTGCCATTTGGTTGATTTCGAAGGCTGTTACGAAAATATCACATCGTCAAGTATTTTTTCAACGTATTCAATTGTATTTTATTTTATAACGTAATTTGAGTTTATCATCATTTTTACAGGTAGATGCATTTAGGAGCCTCTACGACGATAGATTGAGGAATATATTGCAAAACGGAAGACCGCAGCAACGTCTTCGCAGAAGAAGAATTTTGTATGCCACTGAAACCGCTGTTGTGTGATAAAATTCAACAAACAATCCTAATGTTTATTCTTTATAACCAACGGTCCATTAAAAATGTACACGAATCTTAATATTAAATATTTTCGGAAAAAAACACCTGTACAATATTTCAAAAGTTCTTTTAATTCTACATATACATTAAGAATCACGCTCAACTATTTGTCTGTTTCTCGAATGTCACATTGTCACATAACCCACTAACATTGCATATACTCGGCAGTTCTTCATCATGTTTTTCCAGAAAAAAGAAATAAATTTTTAAGTATGCATCTAATGCTGTAAGAATGCCGAAATTAAGTAAAAATTTGATTATGTAAAAATGTTAGGATACACCGGTTTAATAGGTAAAATAATTTTATAGCGATGGATTAGGTTATCCAACGCAGATATGTAGAACGGTCGCGTTTTGTAACATTCTTTTTAAGGATTACCAACCACTGGACAATCTCCAATCAATTTGGACGATAGATTGACACGACCACGCAGATATCCTCCCCTTGTTTTAAATGGCCACTGGCTGCCGGACGGAGAAGCACGTCTCCAGAATACTGGAAACGTAGGTAATATTGATTGTTTCTCGTTTCACCTAACTAGATTATTTTATAAAATCAGCAGACTAAGTAAATACTAGGGAAAGTCCATTATTTATCTATTTTCGTCGAAATGAGATCGTACCCTACTGTGATGATGTAGTAAGATCATTTTTCCATCTGACAATATATCAGGTATCATATAATGATGATAATTATCAATGTTGAAAAATTTAAATATTTGATAATACAATTTGTAATCACGTTATTAACACTAAACCTATCACTGCCGGTCACACGACCGGAAATTATAAAGTTACTCACATGGAAATCGATTCATTGGAATAAAAATCTAAATAAATGGAGCCTTGTCATTTTTATAAACTAAAACATTTTAATCGCTTTTAGTGCTCGGTAGATTTAGTGTTAAAGCCACAATAGGTAAACTATTAGGTAAAAGTAATATGAAAATGTAACATTTTCTATAGTTACAATGATTATATTAGTAATTAATATTTATTTATATTTATATAGTATATGTAAATATATAATATTAAATAATTCGGCAAAAATTATATTCACCTGTTTATCAAAAACACGTCTTTTTGAATTATTATTTAAAGTCTTTCCTGCTCCATGATATTTAAATAGCTGCAGTATTTTGACTGTACAAAGATAGCATAATCATTTGTCTTATAATTGAAGGCTAGAATGAATATTAAAAAATAAATTTAAATTTTTTTAAGGTACGATAAGACCCTATAGAATTTAATAATTTAATTAAAATTAATGTTAATTGTACGTAGAATCAGGGATTGTCTAAAAAAGCGTTTTACAATATTCAGCAAAAGTAACTTTAACCGGAGACCGAATTCCATCCACGGTTTGCGGTGGTCCATTGGCAGACGATGTGTACGAATTCTACGATCTTCACTTTCACTGGGGCCAAGAGAATTGCTGGGGTGCTGAACACACGATCAACGACACTTGGTAAAAAAATCATTGCGTTCGCAATACATTTGCAGTTCTCGCAAATATTATGTTATTTAGGTATTCGATGGAATCCCACGCGATACACTGGAACCGCAAGTACGTAACGTACGAAGAATGTTTCAGGCATAAAGACGGAATTTGCGTGTTGGCGCACTTGTTTTTAGTATGACATTTTTATAGTGTTTTATATAATACATTGATAATAGTTATTGAAATGCAAACATGTAATATCGTTAAAGGTACAGCCGTATAATTGCGGCTGCATTAACCCGCAGATGGAGAGGATAACTGAGAAATTGAAATGTATTGTTGAGCCTGACTCTGACGTTAAAATACCACCCAGTGAGTACTAAAATAATAAATTGTATACTATAAAAATATGAATTGTCACGAAGATTAAAAAAGATTGTGCAAGGTTTTCTTAAATTGTATCTTAAAATTGAAAATGTACAGATTGATGTCAACAAATCGTTTTAGTTTCTATCTGAAACACAAACGAACATAAGTTGAGAATATTTCAACACTATTTTCGACTCATTGAAATGATTAAAAGAAAAATTCTAAACGACCATAAAACGTAGTTTACGCCACCTGTTGTAGACTCCTTGGCATTTATGCGGGCTGCCACGTTCAGCAGTAGATATTACACGTACTCTGGATCATATAATATCGGCGAGTATAACGAATGTGCTACATGGATTGTGTTTCCCGTAGTTATCCCGATACAGGCTAGTGAAGTGAGTACTCTACTAAATACTAAATTTCCATTACAGTGATGCTTGTAAAAATTCACAGATCGCAGAGTTTCGGAAATTACGAGACAAGGATGGACGCTGCATAAAATCGAATCGACGAGAAATACAACCCTTGAAATGTAGAAAAATATTTTTAGCTATATCTTGACGTAACATGACTGAATATTATCCGGTTAGACTCCGTTTCGAAATTACCTTATATTTCTGACCGTACTACAATATGTATTTACTTTTAATAACACCACCATCGATACTTGTCCACCAAGTGCGTACAGCTGTTATTTATGTCGAAAGATCACTGCATTCGACATTTTCCTATCATTTGTCACGTTCGTTCAGATTATTAAACGAGTCGATCGTCGCAGCAACTTGTTCCATCATCGCTCCCAGCAGCTCATACACTCGAATGAAAAATACCTCTTTATAAACGTTCTCGTCAGATTCGAGGTAAGTATATCTAACAGTCTCTTGGACCTGACTAATTTGTGGACGGGAGCTGGATCTCCTTCTCCGTTTATTCCGCGAACTGCTACTCTTGATAGTCACTTGTGACGTGGACAATTTAATCTTAACCAGTTCCGACAGCTTGGCGCTAACTTCTTTGGGCTCCTTCCCAAGACAGGCACCTCTCGCGTGTTCGCTTTCCTGTTCGAAGGAATTGAGGAAGGAGCAAATTAGATTATACACCATTTCGTGCTTCGTGTATTTATCGGGAACGCTCAGGGTAGGCTTCAAGCATTCTTTGTACAGCTGACTGAACTGCGAGAGCATAGTCTGCCTAGATTCCGGATGCGTGATCCTCAATAAAGTTTCGCGAAGGTGTTCTATGCATAAATTCCATGGATGCTCTTGCTGACTCGTCGCCGCGTAATAGAGCTTGTGGAATTCGGTTACGAGAGCCGGCTGATAAAAGCACAGCGGATTCTTTGCCAAGAAGATCTCCGATTCTATGAACAGAGTCCCGTAGAACGGCTCGGGCAAATTAACATGGACGGTGTCCATGTTCTCGATTATTTCCGTGATTATCTCTCGTATCGTTGAATCTCGAATGCAACGGTCTAAGTATCCGTCGACGTCGTCTCGCCACCGACTGCCATTTACTTGGCCATCGCTTACGCTGTCGGCGCAGCCAGATAAACGAAATATCAATGGCGACGGGCACATTTCGGGATCGGTCTTGAACCTCCAAAGTTCGGAAGAAACGCCGCATATTCGCGGTAGATACCAAAATTTTAACTTGACGATCTGTCCCGGTAGAATCACTCCCTTCGTCTTGTTAAAAAAGAACGCGCTCACGCGCCTCTTCAGGGGCAGCGTCGCCGGCAACGAGACCGCGTTCCTCCATTGATAAAGAATCACGCGATTCCCTTTGTTCTCTAATCTGATTTCTTTCTCCGCTCTCTTGTTCCTTTGCGAAGAGAACGACACGTTCCAAACGATCGGATCGGCTGGTCCAAGCTCGCAAGCGCACTTTTCCCAGACTATCTCTCGATCCTCGATCCTTAGAACGATCGCCTGATCCTGGAGCTCCTCCGGATGACACGTTTCCTCTTCTTCATCTTTCTCTAACAGAGCATCGGATAACGTTATCACCGGGACTCTTCTGGGTCTTGCCTTCGGCTTTGCGAACCCGTGACCTTCGATCACTAAATGTCTCGTTTCTGGTTCCTTCGGGAGCAGGAAGTCTATCTCTTCCGATAGCTGACACTTTCTTCTCGCTAAATACTGGCTCTTCCTCCATAATGGTATCTTCGACTTCGAGCAAACGATGTCCTTCTCCCTTTCTATCAGTTTAGGCAGGTCGACGTACGTCAGCTCAGGCTCGTTTAATTCTTTCTTGGTCTGCGCGACTGTGACAATAGGCAAGCATGGATCGCCATGATCGGATAACGCTTGGAGAGGTCGCCAAAATTTCGGCACAGCGCGCACGTTCGCGGATAGAACCGGCTCCAAAATGCTTGCGTGATCTATCAGCTCTCGCATCTCGATCAATGGTCGAACGGTTTCGCAGGCGTTCAGAGTTTGATCGGTCGGGTGACGACCGGTGGACGATGCGATATGTTTGTGATGTTTCCTACGGTTTGCTAACCATCTTTTCCAGTTTACCAGTGGACGATCTTCGGTGAAGGTTTGATTAGCCGCGAAGGCTTTGTCGGACAGGTTCAGAATGCATGCACGTTGCCGCGTCCATTTCTTGGGCTCATTGGTTTTGCCGATTTTTCTAGCGTAATCCATGAGCAGTTGAGATTGCTCCTTAGGGAGCAATTATTGGTACAGTTGTTACTTTACTGTGCATACACTGCACCGAGCATTAGCAACGCACGAAGCTATGGGAATGTATACTGAAGTTGCAGTCGGTTGCAAAAGAATCGAGCTCTCATGCGATATACTGTTAAATTAACTTCAAAATGGAAACGACAGGTACATAGAAATTTTAAATATGGCTAAGATAGTTTATAATTGTAGTTAGGATACTGTAAACCAAATCTTGGCTGTGAAGCTAAATAAATATATACTATATTATTAATAGAAATTATAAGCAGACAAAATTGACACTCTTAGTGGTGTAGTTATTATCATTGATTAATTCTCACACAATTTTCTTCAGAGACACTTGATCCAAATATAGAAACTGCTAAGTTGATTCAACAACTAGGCTATGTCGATGGTCACTTCGAGTCTCCGATTAATTTGAATATTACTTTTATGAAGGTTATCGAATTAAATCCCTTAGAGTGGGTTAATATCGACGTGACACCTAGGAAACTGAAAGTTACCAATACGGGTTTCACAGGTAGTTCTTTGTGTTTTACTGTATCGAACTAGATGTTACAGATAATTTATTCTATAATAGTATTTCTTAGCGCAACCTGGGAAATAGGACGAGCTTGTATCACCGGTGGCCCACTTCTCGGCAATTATCTTCTCTCGCAAGTTCATTTCCATTGGGGAGAGAACGCGATGAATGGTAGCGAACACTCAATCGACGGTGCAAGGTTTGAAACGTGTTTTAACACATTTTGTTAGTCTTAATGTTGTTTATAGGAAATTTGTGTAATTTTTATGAAATGCTTGAACACGAATAGAATAATCAAACAAAATCTTTTTAATAATCTCATTTCCTTATATTCAAAGTATGCCAATGGAACTTCATGTAGTGTTCTTCAAGGACGAGTACGTGAAGTTTGATGTAGCACTGAGGAAGCTTGATGGAGTCATTATTGTAGTATATTTCTTTAAGGTAAACTTAGGATATCGATATGATAAAAAATAAAGATCAAAAGTTTACAATCGAAATGCATTTAGTTGCAGAATGAACCGAACAAGTTTATACGTGACATTCTAAGACAGGCGTCTGAAATCCGAACAGCGGGTTCCTCCGTTCGCATGACGCCAGTGAAATTGAGTAGTTTGGTGAAGCCATTCAGTGAAGATTATTTTTTGTACTGGGGGTCTATAGTGATACGAAACAATCCATACAAGATTCTATGGATAATAAGTAGAGAACCAGTGGGGGTTTCTGTCGAGCAAGTAAGTTCATACTAATCGTTCAAAATAATAAAAAAAAATTCTTTAATTAATTGGAAAGAAAAACAACAAGTTTCTATGTTAATCACTGTTCTATTAAACTAATTCTAAGAAACATGAACTTGCATGCGTGGACATTATTGCAAGGGGTTAATCAATTCAATGCATTCATATAAGAATTATTCAGGGTACAAACAACATTTTTTGTTTATCAAGATTGCAACATTTCGAACTCTAACCAATGATAAAGGCATGCCCATATTGTCAAACGTGCGTGAAGTGCAAGAAAGAGACGAGAGAACTGTTTTCCACGTTTGTCCATCGGGTTCGACGTATGCCTCGCTTTTACCGCTTCCATGGAATTTACCCCAAAGAGCAGATCGAGCCAGTCAAAGTACAACTGATACCGCGATTCACGTGTGAGCCACCAGTGGTACACGCCGCCTGATGGGAGAATCGAGCGTGAGCCACCGATGGTACGCGCCGGCGTGAACATGTTAAACTAAACGTTGCTGCATAATAAAATATTATAAATTACAATGGGCAAGTTGTTTCTTCATTTCAACTTTGAATTAAATATTTCAGACTGTGCACCTATTATTAAGTAACGCTACTATATTGTATTTTTAAATTGACACTAAACGTACACCAAACAGATCAGTCTCGGATTTTCTGTTTGACGATTGTTGAAATTAAAAAATACTTTCACCGAAAATTATTTAATAAATTTCTTTATCCGAGCATACATTACAACAAAAAATTGCAGAGAATCTAAATAAATTCGATCTCGTCGTTAGAAAGCAATAAAATCAAATGCAAGAAGTGTGATGTAAAATGACAGAAAATATGCAGAAATACTGATAAACCTTGGGCAAATCATTTGCGACGTCTTCGGAGCCTTCTGTTTCTTTCCTTTTTGAGATTGCAGTCAGGATATAAGGAGGTACAGTCAGCTCTGCCAAGACCCAGGATAGAGGCTTTTAAAGAATCCAGCATTGTCGTCCACGGAGATCCTTTTATTACTCTGCCGGATACCCAACTCATTCCCAAACTGAACAAATTTTATTTATTAAACACATTGATTTCGTGCTTTTAAAAAGCTTACAAATCAATTTCTAACTTTTTTCTTCGTTGATGATTATTTAGAGACAATTAAAATGTATTCTACTGTCGAAAATGAAGTCACACCTGATTAAGTGAGTGGGCTACGAATTAATTTGTACAACTAACGCAGTTTCGCATTAATTTACCTCCAAACGGGAACCCAAATTTTCCGCGCATCGTCCATTTGCGTGGAACGTCTGTTGCCCTCGCACAGAACTCGACGAAGACAATTACCAGAATCCAAATCGGCAACAAGAGCGCCCTCGATAGATCTTAGAACATTGTAAGACAACTCATTCAAGTCTTCGTTGCTATTATAAAAGAAAGGCAAACCGCCAATATTTCTCTTTGAACGTCTGTTAGTGGTCACTACTGTGGCCATAGTCATGTTCATAGTATTCTAAAAAAAAAAAAAAATATGATAAACTAAATTAACACTCCGTCTCTTTATAAATTGAGCAAATCGAAATTCCACGCACCGTCATGTTCATTAGTAATTGTATGATAAACAATCCAAACGCCAGAAACGCCAGAGCAGTAAGCGCAATTTCAAAGAAATCTCTTATCGAAAGATCGCTGCCTTTCGATTTATAATAGTACGGTTTATGATACTCTTCTTCGTGTTCGTGATAGTGCGTCGGTGGGTAATAGTGTTCTTCGTGTACGGCTGGATAAACTTCGCTGTGGTGGTTGTACGGGTCAACACCTCCGTGGCCGTAAGAATGCCCGTAAGAATAAAAATTGTGTCCGGAGGAGGACGAAATCATATGATCTATTTCGCGAATAAATGATTATCATCCGAGAAATTAGAAATTATTTTACGTATGAAAACCACGATACTGTTTTTACCATCGTCTCCGTCGTGTCCCTCGTAGAAACCTACTTTGCCAGATGGTAATGGCGCTTGCATCGCGTAACCCGTGACTTCGCCGTCGAAGTCTTCAATATTATCATCCCTGGATCCGTGGATTTTGCCCATTTTCTTGCGAGGAATGTAGTGTCGGTACACATCGTCCAATGTCGTCCGACTGAATAAACAAATCCGATGAACATTTTATCGCTGTTGCGAAAGCAAAGTGGTAAAACATAGGGACACTGTTACAGCCTCTATATTTAATAAAAATGGTAACAAAAGATCGAAGAGTGATCATAAATATTACTGAACATTAAAAAACAAAAATACACCTCTCATGATTTTATTACATTGTCAAAAGCCAAAAAACTAATTTGTAAACACCATTGAACAAATTATTCATATGTATATTTAGAGCTCCCAGGTTTTATAAAAATGGTAACAGAAGATACTAAATACCATTAAAAGATGATATACTTTAACTTCGAATAAATATCTAAATATGAAAATTGCATTGCAAATAAACACCACTGTACGAATTATTAGGTTGGGGAAAAAGATATCCATTATTTTTGCGTGAACTTCAAGACTTTATTTAACATATTTCGGATTGTCCGATTTGGGTCAAATGTGCACCGTTTTGTTCTATAATTTGTTGCCATTTTAAAGGTAGCTTCATATTGGTCCTTATTGGCGAAAAACTGTAAAATGTACCGAATTTTCTCTTTGTTGACTTCCATTTTTAACACCCTGTAACTCACACCTGAATGGACCAAACAAAAAACAGCAAAAGAATTTTTTTAGTGTGAAATGTCACCTTGATAACGAGCATAGATCTGAAATTGTTTGATCGATACTTTACGACATATCGATCACTACAGCCATCTACCAAAAAAATAATGGATTTCTTTTTCCCCAACCTAATATTTATGTACTCACAGTCTCCGTATTCGATAAAAAATGGTAACAGCGAAACAAGAAAGAAAAAATAGAATAATTTCTCGCAAATAAATAGTCAAAAACCAGTGGCTGATTTCACGCGTCGAATGGAATATTCTGTTTCCCATTCAGCGTTTTCAACAATGTAAATTGAACGGTGCATTTTACCGTCCAGTCATCCTCTTGATACGCATAAAGTAATTGGTATTACGTCGATCTCCGTTCTCCCAGGGGAACTTGAATATTTACCGTTGCAGCCAATTTTTATATTTCAAGCTTCCCTCGTCGGCCAACAGTTTGTCGTGAATAGTAACATTATCGTCATCCACCAAGTCACGCAGTTCATTATTTTCCTCGGTGCCGAGTCGTCTTTTAACTCTGGGTGTGCTCATCAGCTTCACGATTTCCATAGCCATGTAGCCGTGGCACAAGTATTCGTTCATTTTTTTCCTAGTCAGAGAAACCGCGAGTAACAAAGTTGTGATCCGAACGAAAACGATCGATTACCTGTGAAATTCCATGTTATTTAACGCCTCGTTAATAGATCCGTCCACCACTTTGTTCTCGGCCACGGTTGACGTATTTCTTGGTGTTTGCTGCTCCGGGAAAAGGAACGATCCAGGCAGAAGGTCCACCGACAAAATATCGTTCTCGTCGATGCAAAATTCATTGCCGTCGTCGAAGCACTGTTGGCCGAGTATCCCACAGGCCATGGATAAAATCGAACCGAGCGAGACGACGTATCGAACTTGTTCTAGGAAAGTCATTTCTGAAGACGTCGACGTGTTACTTCACAGGAACGGAGTTTTGACATAACGAACGGTGGCACGGAGACTGAGATGACAAAACGGAGACACGGTCTTGTAACAACTGCTAGAAATAATTGCTTTAACTGTACATGCACTTAAACAGCGCTGCGAAAGCTTCGCCTGTTAAATATTAGCGTTCCGAAACATTTACAAGCTGTTATTAGGAGTACAAATTAATTCGTGTCTCTCGCAAGCATTTGTAAATTTGTTTCCTATCCAAACATTTGACTGAAATAAGTTCAACAAATTCCTGCCTGTCCTATAACTGTTCCGAATCTACGCTTGAATAAACTTTAAACAATATTATATATGGTAATTACTATTTTTTAAAAGGATTTAACCATTAGCTGAAATGAAATAAAAAGCGAAAGAGTATTAAAAAATGACAAAAGTTCAGTTAATGTATAAAGAGAAAATAATAATAGAAAGAGCATGTATTAAACTTATTTGTACGAATAATAAATGCAATTTTCATAACTTTCAGCTGTCTCGTAATTTAAAAAGTTTCTGTCAATGATTGTCGTCGCGCAAGATATTTGTTGAACTGTTGAAACAAATCGCCCACATACAAACAAACTCTGCGCACATGTTTGGAGGCGTGACTAATCCCGTACCAGTTGATGACACTACCAGGCGATTTACACGTAATCCGACACCTATGATTAAATACCTTTATTAAAAACCACTTACACTGCTCTTATGAATGTTTTAGGGACGGAGGGTTTGTCGGGATGGATGGGGCTGGGTTTGGCGAGATGAGGTAATGGGGGCTTTGTTCCCCTGGGAACTCGCTCACCTGTCTAATATCTCACGAGAGTGGCTATATCTGCGCCCATACCAATAGCAGCCAGTTATACATGGAGCTTACTGAAAATTAATCGCTCAGTTTTCAGAATTCTCGCGATCTCTTTAATCTTCCATTTTCCCTGTAAATAGATCTTTCCGATAGCGTATTAATTAATAACCATTTTTCTTTAAATGCACAGGTAGATCTAACGATACAATTATCTTGGATCTTTGTAAATATAGCTGTTTTATTGCAAAATAAAATGCATGTAAAATTTAAAACGCTCAGTTTTCAGAATTCTCGCGATCTCTTTAATCTTCCATTTTCCCTGTAAATAGATCTTTCCGATAGCGTATTAATTAATAACCATTTTTCTTTAAATGCACAGGTAGATCTAACGATACAATTATCTTGGATCTTTGTAAATATAGCTGTTTTATCGCAAAATAAAATGCATGTAAAATTTAAAACGTAACCCAAATACAATTGCGATTATATCAAATGTTGATAGTTGTTTAGAAAAGCACAATACCTTAAGAAATATGATTCACCATGTGAATTTGAATTGTGCATGCATTTTTACCAACGATTAATAGCAATGAAGCCGGTGTTAGTGAGATAAAAGCGTCCCGCAGATGTTGTTTTCAGCAAGGCTGTGGAGCATCGATAAATTTTCCTTCTATGAAAGCGTTCTACAGCAATTTGTGCACACGCTAGTAGGCCCTTCTTTACACAGGTGTTTGATTGATCATTTCAATTATGAGGCGCAGCGTGCATCAAACGCAGGAGTAAAATCCACATCATGAAGAGAATCGCTCATTCGGGAATTTTACCAGCCGCTGCAGCAATAAAAGGTGCGTCCAACGAGTTTTGGTTCGAACTACTTTCGCACAATACTAATTTGTTACAAACATTTCGTATTTGTTGATACAGTTACACTTTCTCCTAAATGTCCTTTTTGAGTACGCCTTAAATGTTCATTTCACAGTTAATAAAAAGATCGGAAATCGAGCTCGAATATTTTCATGTTCCATAGTACTTATAAATTATTTTATTTTTGAGCGTAAATTATTTTATTTTTAAGCTTGATATTTCATATGCCTATTATAAATTATTTTACTTTTAAGATTGATGTTTCACATACTTGTAAACTATTTTATTCTTGAGCTTGATGTCTCGTATGTCTATTGCAAAGTATTTTATTTTTGAGCTTGACGTTTCATATATTTTTAAATTACTACTCGCGGCCATCTTCCAGGATAACCGACTGTATTTTTTCCGAATATGTTGAAAGAAGTTTTAAGGGCTCACAATGGTTTCCTGGAAGAAGCGTGGATACTTATCCGTGAGATTCCGTGCGCGACGACCATGTCGTTACTTCCTCCTTTCACACCTAACGAAAAGGTGATGCACGGCATTTCGTTACACGTACCCGAGACTCAATATTTGTTTTCGGCACTTGCATGGTTAAATTTCTTAAGACGCTTTTTAAGCGGCATACTTAAAGTGCGATATCATTCGTATGTGAATATAGTTATTCCCCCATCGATTCTTTGCATGTATAATAAAAATTGTCTGTTTTTATTCCGTATTAACATTGAATGTGTTTCTGAAAGGTGTCTCATAAAGTGTTTCGAAATTTACTAGTTACAATAAGGGAAGTTACAACTAGGAAAAATAATTAATGTCCACGATAGGAAACTCTCATAATTGGCAACGATCCTTTTAGCACGAAGCTGAATGGATTTTTGGTGTGTAAGGACGAACATTGAGATTGGCTCAGGCTGTCTGAAAACTAATGGTACCACTACCGACGGAAATGCTCGACATTTGAAGCTCGTAAACAGAAATAGCTCGATACGGTCTGATAAAATGTATCGCTGAGATGAAGCTTTGTGAGAATCCCACGATTTTGCACGTTTACCTCAAACTGTTTCTCGGTGTATACATATGGAAACTATAACGACATCGTTTATATTAACGATACAATATAACTAATACCAATTTCATGTTCAACTTCATGTAATAATACAAATCATTTCCTTAGCTCAAACTGTGTTTAGTTTCTACAACGATTGTGGTCACTATACTGCGGATTTGATGCGTTTACGGCGAAAATGAACATCATATGAATTTAAAATTACTGATACGTTGTTTATTAATATTACCAAGAGAAGAAATCATTTTTACATAACTCCCTTTTCTTGTAACCGATGCAGACAGTTTTTATTATAAAGCTCCGCAGTCCAGTGATGACTTAACTGCAAAATAAACATTTCTAAGTCAATTGTAAAACTTTTCTAATAATTTTAATAAGACGAAAACCATGTAGTAATATTCGCAAATTCTTCTGTAATTCAAAACTGTAAGAAAAATATGTATTTCAACGAAATGCAATTTTTTTAGCGAATAGCCTGATAGAAAATGATCGAAGTATGGATTACAGTTTAGTATTAGTCGGTGTATCTTCACATTTTCGTGATAAATCTTGGCTAAATCTGCACACGGATTTCGAAATTTTCGAAAATATCCAGCCCAGCGATTATGAGAACCACTGAACGGAGTTTAGTAAACGCGTGAAGAAGTATTTTGCGGTACTTTTTCACAGCGTTCTTCGTATGGCAGAAGCGTTTATCCATTGCGAGAGTGTATATGGGATAGAGAAGGAACCATTAGTTTGCTGACATAAAGCCCTGAAATAGAGGGGTCGAAGAAGGCGGACGTTTTCGAAGAGCATGCGCCTTTAGGCACCAATCAGAGGTCTCCTTACGGATCCCTGATGAACTCTTTTTCGGAGGATGAAGTTCGCTACTGCGCACATCATGATACTAAGCTACCACACTCTCTCGGAAATATCCATAATGCACGTAGAAATGACACCCATAATTCGATGAAGTCGAACCACATTACAATAACGCCATCAACAATAACACCCGACCAACTGCAATGAACTTCGGATGCACAAAATGCTAATAAAACATACTCGGACGTCCGTGCAGAATTGTCGATATACCTTTATATTTTATATATTTGTCTAGCTGAAAATTAAGCGTTCAATTAAAATTTGTGCAAACTTTGGTTTGTCCACCTTCTTCGACAGTTTTTGTTGTTACCTGGCATGTTTATACCTTTATAATATTTATATTCTTATACCGCAATATCGTCATTTTATATTGTGAATTTTTATGCACAAGAGATACAGGAGTTGGATAGACATTCATTAATTTTCTGAACAATTTTAATGAGTTAAATGCTAACATAAAGAACAATCATGCTAACATAAAGAAAATTCGATAAACAGGAATACACTTAAAATTTCGAAGAAACTATTTCAAGACAATTCTGTAGGAAAGAGAATTGTTAATAATTTACATCAAATTTGTTCCTTGACTATGTACGTTTCTCGTATTATATTTTTAGATGTTACCGAGTATTTTGAATGAAGCATTGGATACGACATGTCATTTTTCGATATATTTCCGGAATTTTGTTGTTCCGCTTCAAGATTTAAACATTAACGTGTCGCCAAAGGTATCTAGATCCTATTTGATTGCGAAACGAGCAGCACCTGAGAATTTTAAATGGGGTTGCGAGCATGTTATCGATTTATTGTGCGTATGATAGTAAAGTAACGTTAAAGCAGTGTGAATAAGCTTTTGACCCCTACTCCGATCAAGAAACAGATATGAGTGGGGGTCCTTGCAGCGAGATGCTCTTCCAGTTTCATAGGATGACCTTCCCTCGCGAACTGATGGTGGGGAAGCTGGGAGGTCCTTCTGGACCACGGACACGTGCCACCTGTCATACATTTGGAGGTACTTGCTTTCGGAAGGTTGAGAGGGAGATTAGTCGAAATGCCACCAGAGATTGGTGCGAGGTAAACCGAAAGAACGTGTCCTGTCACAGTGGTCGTACGAATATGAAATTTTCTTTGATGCGCGAAGAGAAATACACTATTATCCTCGGTTCCCGGAGACAGTGATGAAAGATGGATAAATCAAGAGAAAGAAACGAGTGCGACGCTGCTATTGGACAGCAATTGTGAATTCAATCGAGGAAATCTCATCACATTTAATTTCTGTTCGACTTTAATTAGAAGTTTGGAAGTGCGTAACCCGACAAGGGAAGTGACGTTCGCTATTGGCCATGGATGTGCAATAATATTGTCAGCAATGGAGCCTTATCGAAGCCATAATAAAGTGGACGACGAGATCTACGATCTCCGGCGAGTAGCTGTGCAAAACACTGATAAAATCGAGATCAGAGAAGACCAAGAAAGGGTTCTGAAGGCTTTCGGCAGTCGGCAAGACACGATGGAATACGTATCCGACTGCAGCAATGAAAGCTACAAGGAGACGCGCAGGCATCAAGTCGAACGGAAAAATACCTCTCCGATTGCAGTGTCCAGTGCGTTCACGATTGACAATATTCTTGGCAGACACGAAGAAAGAGATGCAGAAGTGTCGTCCAGTTTCAATCATTCCGAGGATAAGGACGACGAGCAGGACGACAGGGACGAGAAACTCGGAGAGAGACAGTTTATTAAGCCGACAGCTATACCCGCCACTCATTCGGGTATAATATTCTCGTTCATTGCGAAACACTATCAAACCTTGTGATCGAAGTCCTTTTGGGACGTTAGATAAAATACTGAAAAGTCCTATTTAGCATCTGTTCTCATTTTATAATTATTTTTCTTTGCATTTGTAGAACTAGAAAAGTGAAACTAGAAAAGTGAATATGTTGCCTTTAATATTTCATTAGATCAGCTGATATTTCTCTAATAAAATCATCTATTACAGTGGTTTCTTTTTTTTTAAATGGAATTTATTATGTTACAGATATGGGACTCTACGCACCAACGGGTTTATCATACTCGGAAGTTACATTTTCAGACCCATCTGGATATTCAGCAACGTCTTTCGCATCTGCGTCCCTTTTGTACAACAGTTGGTTCGCTCAAACGAAACCTGGTCAATTATTTGGCTTGCAAGGTATGTATTTTGTTAATTAGGCAGGCAATATTTTAAATTGGTAACATGATTACACTGCGTTCAGCAGAACTATTTTCTACCACCTATTATTCTTTTTAAAAGACTCTAAAACATCTTCGAATTATTTTCCAAATGTACTATGCAAACAATTTAGTCGATTTTAATTGATACGCTCGATACTATTTTCATGAAAATAACAAATAAGCAGACCATACTATGTCTTTGTAATGAAAATTCTGAAGTTACAACGCGTGCAATTTTTAAAAAACGCAATTTTATAATCATGATATTCTGTAACAGCCTGTATCGTTTTCGTTGGTAAACGTAGCTCGTGTCTTCGCATTTTTGGAAACGATAAGAAACTTTCCGCGCCCGCTATGAAATAACACCGTAGGCGTATGTTTTCGCTTTGCCACGACAAAAGACTCTAATTATCTGCCCGCAATAACTTATCGTTGTAATCCCATTTTCGCGAACAATGCCGAGAAAAGCAAAATCGTCGTATTCTTTCTCGGCCGTGGGGAATATTGGACATTACTCGAGGCGTCTGCGGTAACAGCTTTTCGACACGCGAACATCGCATTAACAGCTGGGGTGTTGTATCCCCTTAATTTCGATATGTTAGCTGCTATATAAAATATTTAGTTGCTCGGAGGTTAAACGTTTCGGATGCAATGCGATGCATTTCCGATTCTGGGTGTTATTATTTTAACTCTTTTCAATCAAATACAAGCACGTATCATTGTAATTCGTTGTATTATGTGTATAAATATACAATTTGTATATTTAACACAATACAGTTACTAAAATTTAGGTCTCTGTCGTAAAAATAATCGCAATGTCAATTCCTTTTTATTAGCCTTTTTTCTGCGTTGTATCGTGTAAAAAATTTTCGAAAATAGATCTATTTGAACCAATGGAAATGTTAGGATGATTCTTGATTAATATTTATTTAATAACTATTCAATTCTACAAATTTCTTCAAATATTCTACTAAATAATTCAGATTTAAATGGGAATCAGCAACTAAACAATTAAAAAAATGTCCCCCCGGCATTTGTTAACACGAATATTAATATTTCGAGTGAAACATAAGATGATCATTTTCTGAGATTGTCGGAGAAGAGATATTAACTTGAAAGAATATTGCGTTGCGCGCACGTTTCTGTAAAATCTTTCTTGATATATGATTTTAAATGAAACTTCGGGATGTTTATCATGTATTAAAAGGTATATTTTAATCGCTTTCGAAAGCGACAATCGTGAAACGTGAATAATTTCCGTCGGAGATTTCAATCCGCCATTGTTGCTTCTCTTCTTTCGCTACGATCCGCCATACTGTTAGGAACCCATTTATCAGCGACGTTACTCTAACCATCTTCCAGAAATATGCTAAATGTGTCCGCATACTCGTAAATCTTGGTTCAGCCGGTTTTTCTTCTTCATCAAAAAGTTCCCTTTTTGACCAGTAGTCTCTCATTCCCTGGAAAATACGGTCGAGTGCACGGCGATTTTATACAAATGAATTATGCAATGAATTTATTCACTCTAAAACATTCAAAATGCTTGACGAACTTTAAAAATATTAATACAATGAACTCCAATTATTTCACAGAAAGTTACGAGGTACCATTTTACATTATTAAAAATATTTCAGTGAAGTGTTAGAATCGAATTGCAATATTTAAATTAGAAAAGATTAGTGCACTTTTCATTACTTAAATTCTCAATTTTCAACTGTATTCTTTTCCTGCGTAAATTATTTTTAATAATTCTTTGTATCAGTAATGATAATTGTTACACAGCAGACGTAGAAATATTCATTGTAGTAATACAATGAAAAAAATGTACGATTTTATACAGAAGCGTGACAATAACGTCACAATCTGTAAGCTGTTCGAAAGGTTTCCGGAAAACGCAAAAGGACTTATGCAAACACGCGAGATTTATTTGCTGGACTAGAGTGCAAGGGCTAGGTAGCTAACCGTATATTAAACAAAGGTAAAAGTTCCCATTTCTATGTGAAATCTCAGCCACCATTAGAATTTCATTATGGAGGACGTGAAACAACTATGAGGAGGCAACTGAACAAATGCTTAAGAAGAGATTTAAACGAAACCTTTACTATAACTACAAAATTATATTCTTCATGATATAGTAATTCTATAATATTAAAATGAAGCATCTAATGCAATATTATTTCTTAACGTTTAACAACTCACACAATTTTAACATAATTATTCAATATAATCAAATGGTTCGAATGATTCGTCTCAATTTTCAATAGGTTTTACCATTGTCTTTCACTTTCATTCAATAATTTAAGAAAAAATAATAATTATTATTATTATTGCGTTACTGCGGATTTTATAATAGGAATAATAACAATAATATAGGAATAATATCGTATTATGTATGTGAAAAAATGAATTTTTAACTGTCGTGACTTGAAATCGACGTGCAACATTTTTATTTTGCGTACAGATTTGCACTCAAATTATTACCATTGAAGAATGCGATAAAATGTCCAGCGATCTTCAAGTACGGGATTTTTGTTGAATTTTTTTTTTATACAAGGCGCGCCGCAGTGTCGTGTTATCTAAATGCGACTAACAACGGTATAATACCTCATATAACCCCTTGAACGGAAATGTGTGGAACTTCTTTGCACCATAATGATAATCGCAGCCAAACGTTCCTCGGTATAAACTGTTTGTCCAACTCTTTACCACATTCTGCCTTATATTGACTGTAAGATGTCACACGTTCCTCAAACAATCCCACATGTTTTAGACACGCTCGGTAACTCTAGACGCGGTCCAATGAGTAGACCGGACCGGAGAAAGTGGTAATTGAGTACAAGCTGACGAAGTTAGCCGAACAATTAAGACGGATGATTATAATGTTAAATTTTTATTATCGCGGCCGTAAATCTTCGGGAAGGTCTTTCCCTGTAAAGTGTCATTCTCGCGGAGGTGCTATTCGAGCAATGTTTAACTTCGCTGAATTTTGTCCGTTTGTCTTCAAAATTTTTTTTTCCTTCACTTCACGTATATAATGCGTACTATGTGTGATCGAATTCAACGTGTCCATTTTGTTCACAGCGCCTAAACCGAGCGGGAGACGATCCAGAAAGCCGGGCATCGATCGGAAACCGCGACAAGCTTACAGTGCCAAACAATTGGAGAGGTTGGAAGCTGAATTTAAGGTATACAAGTGGATGTAATTATTACTTGGAATTGTACAGTGGATTTTTATGCAAATTCACATTTTAAGCTCAAAAAAGAGCACAATAAGGGAATAGTTCTTTGACGAGAGCCAACAATATACACTGCTATGCAAAAGAAAGAAGCACTCGGCCATATTTAATAGAAAAGCGTAAAAAATCAAATAAAAACACAGTAAGCTTTGAGAAAGTTCGTAATCAGGTGTACTTACATACATGTATCTACCAAAGTATTTGTGCATACAACTAACTTTAATTATACCTATTATACCTTATAATTATACTGGGTGCTCCTATCTTTTGCACAATAGCGTATAAAAATGGATATATAATATTATAAGAATAATAAAAATAGATTTGTTCTACCATTTTAAGTGTTAAATGCTACAATATTCTTTACATTAATATCAATAGTCACGTGATTTAGAAAAAACTTTAACTACAAAATGGTACCCTAAGATCTATCAATGCAAACAGTATTAGAAAGATCCTAGTGTGACGTAGTATAAGTACCAGTGTACCATTGTTAAAAAAGAATGCAAAAGTTCAATTCTATAAAAATTAAGTGTAAAAATGTTAACCGATTAGAAACTAGCCAATCAGGGAAATATTTATTCAGAATTGAAAGAGAAACTTTCATTCCAGATCGACAAATATCTGAGCGTAAGCAAAAGAATGGAGCTGTCGAAATCTCTGAATCTGACCGAAGTGCAGATTAAGACATGGTTCCAAAATCGTCGAACCAAGTGGAAGAAGCAACTCACGTCCCGATTGAAAATCGCTCAGAGACAAGGGCTATTTCCACCGCCGTATTTCCCACCGACGCAGTATCCCCTATTGCCATATTACACTTCACCCCTCGTGTTTGGGAACCCAACATCAGATGACGCTAACGTGAACGTGGCAACGATACCGTCACGGCCTGTGGTATCGTCACCAGATACCGCCTGAACTAATATCGATTTAGACTACTTAGCCGACCGTGAAACCGCGTGACGTTAAAGTGTATTCGATTTGTGACTATACCATGGAAAATAATTTTTTAATCGAAATGCAGCAAAGAGATCTTTATTTAATCGTCTCAATTAGACAGACAGCTACGTGAAATGTGAATATGTATTAAGTTACCAGAAATGTATGAGATATTTAACATATCCCGTATTTAAGATATTCCATATTCAACTATATGGAAGTTATAGGTATGTATATAAATAGCGGCGATGATAAGCGTAAATTAATTTCCAGTGTTTTCGTAAACACATTAGTCGAATTTAATTTAAAGCGACAGATAAAGATTTGAACATCATAGACAATTCTGCTTCGTTATACATATGCGAAATTATTTATAATATATTGAACGGAAATAAATTTATTACGTGCAGATTTATATTTATTCTATTCGCATATTAGGATTCGCGAATTTTTTACTACAACGATGCAATGTTTTTACTATAACAATGGAACTTATTTACGATTGTCGATTGTATACTTATTGTTTGTTTAATTGTATATTATTAATTTCGAAAGTCCGCTGTATTAATATCGAAATTGTTTGTAATATATATCGATGGAATCAAGCAATAATAATTCTTCGAGCATAAAAGAACTTTATAATGTTAATTAGCAAAAGATATTTCTGTTATTTTTTAAAAAATGATTCAGGAGCGTTATTTTATTCGAAACAATATTTGAAAAGTCATTAAAAATATTGTACGTCCTCTTTTCTAAAATAATTATAAGCCACTTTAGTGCTCAGAGAATGTCACCGAACATTAAATTAAATTCAGTATACTTTATATTTACAATAGAAACCGTATTCGAATACTTCACAGTTCTCTGGAACAATTACAATAGTCTGACTAGTACAGAAATATTATTTCTTTTCCCTCACGCATTGCGTTCCACGTTTCGCCATACATTGCGGAGTGTTCGTGTGTTTCGTCTTTGTGTCTGGTCCACAAGCAACCGTTCGCGTTTTCGGCGGCTTCGAGGCTTTCCGAGCTTCATTCTTTTGAGCTACCAGCTTTTTCACCGCTTTCATGTTCGGCATTTTCGGCATTTTTCGCGAGACTGCTTCCTTGAGATTCTTCAGCTTTAATCTAGGTCTCTTGGATCTCCTTCCTTCCGAATAATTAGTCCCGACGTTACGCATTTTCACTTTAACAGAGGACTGCACCGTTCTTACATACGACATCGGGTCGGAACTTTTATCAAATTTCTCTTTAAAAGAATCAGAAGCTTGAATTGATACGTGCAATTTATCAGTCGCAGCCATCGCACCTGCGAGCGCCATTGCGTTGGCACACATGTAACAACAGCTTTTCGTAAAATCGAAACCTTTCTCCTGCATGAGAGCGCTAATGTCTTTTTCGGAAGTAGCTGCGTCGGCAATAGCGTCTGCGTAATCTACACCATCTTTCGTTCTCCTTCTTCGCGATTTTGTACGCGTTCCATGTCTTTCAACTAGAGTCTCGCTCAAACGTTCCCGATCTTTAGTCTTACTGAAACGTTGTGCATGTACTGTCTCACTCGACTCTGGATACCCTGCAGTCGAAGTACTGGGTTGGTCAGCAACGCCAGTCTTCTTCTTTTTCCTTCTGCATCTTTTTACCCTTTCCTTCAGACGCTTCCAAAAATCTTTCGTCCGCTTCGAGGCTTTTCTACGTTGCGGTGCTCTGCAACATTGAGTCACCCAATGGAAACATCTTGTCACCGGGTTGCGAGATTTTTGTTCATTTCGATGACTCGAAGCAGAGCTTCTATGCGCGTTTCGTCTCTTTAATTTTTCATGATTCTCAACAGTTCGCTGTGCTGTTGTAAAATAAAATTAATGCTTCGCGGAAACTGACGAACTACGTTTGTTCTGGTTTAGTTAATTTACTTGAATGGTCAGGATGTTTTTCTTGCGAGAGGGTTCGTGTGCGTTTCGAGTTATGCTTCTTCGAGTTGTTTCTGTGCGCCACGTTCTCGGGAAACCGATTTATATTTGCGAACTTGTTCGGTGTCAGAGTTTCTTCTAAGGAATACGCTTCTTGCATTTTTGTTCATATTATTGTGAAGTGTTCGGTTATTTACAGTCCACTATACCTTTGCATCTGATGTATTTTTTCAGTTTGCAAAAATGAATTGCAGGTTAATTTTGTCATGTCGAATTTTGGAATGCATGTGGATATTAGTGTATTGAAATCGTCAGAATTACTAGTTGTTTATTACAGTTTGTAAATTGTGTACTTTATTCGGCACGGTAACTAATAATTTTCCGAGTAATTCGGTAATTGCAGAATTTAATCCATGCTTATGTTTTGAAACTCCCGGGTTTTACGATCATCTCACAGATTCCTGTGTTACAAATTCTGAATTACCGACATTGCTAAAAATCAATGGCACAGTCACCGACAAGATACTGTTAAAGACTGTCAGTCGTACTGGACTTCGTGACCTCTCAAAAATTTTACTGTTTTCTTACGCCCTCTACGATATATTGTGGCTGGAGTAAGAAACAGAAGGCCACCGACGGCATCGTGTCGGTGCAGAAGGCTACTGTGGGGATTTTCGTCGGTGAGAAGGCCAACACAGTAGGCCTGCAGACAAGCTCGCATATGCGAGCCGAGTTCGAGTCGA